>NCVS01000471.1:42866-57403 GCA_003055095.1 Goniozus legneri | reverse complement strand
GCAAAACGTAAAAATTGTTTCAACTCCCCTCGGTCTCCCCTAAGTATAATCGGCTAGATAAATTCGAAACTATAATTCGAACGCTATTTCGATAGCGATCTTATGTAGACCTTAAATTCTACTCGAGGCGCAACCGCTGTAAACATCGCGATAGAAGATGCAAATAAAAAATTACCGCCAGAGGTAGTCTATTCGCAGTGATAGATCGGCGCCGAATCGATCGTTACTCGATGGGGAATCGAGCTCGCGCCCAGGCCGACTCGACCGGAAATGAAGAGCTGGAGATAGCGCGCGAGCTAGAGACTCTCCCACGGGGTACACCGCGATAAGGGTTAACCGCGCCATCGCGATATCGTTCGCGAGCTTTTACGGTACCAGAATCCTCCGCTGCCTTCTCTCTCTCTCTCTCTCTCTCTCTCTCTCTCTCTCTTTCTCTCTCTCCCTCTATCCTTACTCTCTTTCACTCTCTCTTTACTATGCTCTACTCATAACTCGAGTCAGTCTCTTTAACCTTATCAAAACCGCCGTTATTTCGGTTATTTCGCGTAAACTGCTTCCCGGTACGAGACAACGCCCTCTCTCTCTCTCTTCTTTGGATGTCCCTGCTCCGTATGCGTGCACGATCGTACACGAGCCCGCTTATTAGCCCCGGAGTAGTTACTCCGCGCTAGTAACTAGCGCGCGTTTGCGTTTTCAGTGGGACGAGAGTGCCTTGCTTCCACTGCGGCGACACATCCCGACGTCATAGACGTAACGAGTTGACAGACTAGCTTTGTATACCGAAAGTAGCGAAACTTATATACGAGCACACACGTCTTCTAATACAGTTGTACGCGCTACTCGAATTTGTCAATTACGCGCGATATTCACTAGCGAAACTGTTTTCGGGACGATCGAGTTTCGCGCTGAACCAATTTTCGTGCAATTTATCGTTATAATTCATTTTTCTCGACATAATGTATCCTGAATTGAAAAATGAAGTACCGCCAATGAAAAAAATGATTTTAAAGGCAGGTTTGAATTTCAATCAACCATATAAGGTTTACCTCAAAGTTATATTTACTTTTTGAACCGAGAACGATACGAATAGCGGTATTATAGCTGATTTTCGGTCTGAGAATGATCGAGTTATCAGAGTCATAGAGTTTGGCGGTAGAACTGCGACGGGTATACATGGAGGAACGTAGTTTCCACAGTTGCGAGAATGTAACCGGTTGTGAGACGAGAGGGTTGCGTAGTTTTGAGCTCGCCAAAGACAACCGTAACGTCTCCGATTGTCATCGCTCGGTTGCGTCTCAGCCGGATGTCTCTATGTATTGTCAACGAGGGGTTAGTTTCGAGATGATGCTCTCCGGTGCACGCACAGCGTGTAATTGCTACTTTCGGGCTCGACCACGTGTTATAGCGGTGAAATTTTGCGATATCGGAGGGCCCTTTGAAATTGACTACCGACGAGTCTTGCTTACGCTCCTTTACCGATTCGTTCCTGGTTCGCTAGAGCCGTTTGCGCCCTTGTTCAAATACGCGTTTTACTGCTCTTCACGTACAGACACACAAGTAACGCCCCTCCGCTTAATTGCTTAGTTTCCATTTAGTTTGATATCGCTCCGTTTGCGACGGCGTTTCGCGGCCCGTTTCATGAGCCGCATACTACCGACACCCGGCTCTTGGGATTATATGCATAAAACTTAACGTATAGTATATACGTGTACATCGTCGCCATCGGACCCCCGCTTTCTTCCCTACTGTGAATTCCACTGGCAACATATTTATAGTTTGCCCCTCGCAAATATGTACACCGGCTAATTGATTAATTCCGCTCTTTCGCATTTTCGAAAACTCGGGGAGCTAAACGAGCTGCGAGAGAAACGCATGCTTCCTCTTTGATAGGATGGATTTTTCGCTGAAAAAACCCCGAGGAGAAAGATCTTGATTTTCATTTGTTTCCTTTAAAGAGGTTCACCTTCCGCGAGAATAAACATGGAACTGCGTTAAGGAACAACGCCGGAAGCCCGCCCTCTCTCGCTATCGTCGTCTTTTTCTCTTCGTTCCAGTTAGAGGAGAGCGAAACGACACCCACGGGAGCCGAGGGGATGCCACGTCGGAGAGAGCTTACCTCCTACCATCCCGAGCGCGTGTATACACCGAACCCAGGGTAAATTCGTTTTTTCGCGGCAGAGAGGTTCATTGAACATATTTCAGGAAATGCGAATCGAGGTTCTACCCTAAGCTATCTTTTTGGAAAACGAACGTTGGATTTTCGGTATTTGTTCGCGTGTGTAGATGAAATTTTTGGGATTTTTCGTGAAATCGGTTGAAAAAGATTAAGTCATTTTCAGTTCGGCATATGAGAATGTGAATTTTCTGGGTTAGCGAACACATTGGTTGTGCGTTGTTTTATATCAGTTTCCGTTCACCATTGAAACCTCTCTGGATATGCAGTTCGCAATAAAATACCCTGTATAGGAATACAAGGTAAGCAAATATCGCTGTTTCGCTCATTGGCGTTTCAATTACGAATGAAGCCTCGATTGGAATCAATAGAATCTCCCCTCCTAAGCTTCACATTCGACTGGAATCATCGTAGTACGTCGGTAACTGTATGGAGCTCGCTCGCACGCATTCACTTTCGCGCGTGGAGTGCGCTCATACTTGTCGAATAAATTAACGCACAATCGAGAAGGACCAATCAACGCGACCGGATTTTCGTACCCCTTCTTTCTCTCATTCGTCGTGAATAACGTCTTTTTAGTTTCGAGAGACACAACACGGTTGGGTATCTCTCGCGATAACGCCACATCTGGCAAAGAACGGTGGAATTCCCGCGCGAGGAGGAAGTTTATAAATCACCCGGTCCAGCCGCACTGGCCGATGACAGTGACTGCTCTTTAGAGTACTAAAACTTACATTAGAAACGTCGTGCGCCGGCTGCGCGCGTGCCCTCGAGCCGGTTTTGGCTCGCTCTCGCCAAAATTCTCCATTCAGCCGCGATTTTTATTCCACTGCGGCTTTTGTGCGGCATAGCCGAGGCGTTGGTATTGCATCCGATCGTTTTAAAAAGATATACACGTTTTACGCTCGCGTCAATCAAGAGTTTCGCTGCTTTTAAGAGATTACACTGAGATAATTCATGGTAAGGAAATCCGTCTGTTATTCTCCAAAAATTGCTAGTCAAAATTCTTTATACAAAACAATCGCCTATTTTTAGAACGACCGAGTGCTAGAGATTTGAACGAGTCAACGAATCGATTTTGTTTCTCTTTGAAAAGCAGGAGAAATTCAATATCGATCATATTTAAATAGAGAACTGTAAGTACTCGTAAAAAAATAATAAAAAAAGTTGGTATTATTATGAAACTTTTACGGAACAAGTTGGCTTATTGGATAATGCCGTTGCTCGTTGGCGGATCGATGTTCAAAATCTCTAATTCTTTTTTTGTTATCGGCAAAAGTCGAAATCCACTCCGATAGCATTTTCCCCAAAATTTTCGGAAAACCTGTGAATAAAGGAAGAGAGATCGACTGTCGCAGTGCGGTTGGTACAGAGTCCGGTTGTATGCACGCTGAAAATTATTCGGATTATACTGCGCACGAGCGGATTTTGTGCACACTTCGACCGGATACCGCGAGAGCGTATATGGTTCGCGTTTAACAATAAAAAAATTTCCGAATTGTCGCCCCGTAACAGGTTTCGCTCAAATGTATCGGAAACTCATGCTCAACTCTGCGAGTATATCGAATTTTTTTGCGGACTTGGAGAGCCACACGCGATTTCGCGTACAGTGGAATCATTACTCATTCGAACGAAAAAAAGAAAATATCTACAGTAATCGAAATTGATGATTTCGCGAAGACTCGTCAAAATAAGAGAGAGCACGTGGAATAATCAATTTATCTTTTAGCAAGTGAAAATTTATTAATTACGGATCAGTGACAAAGTAGAACGTGCAAACATAAACATCGCAGTCTAAACGGAGCTAGTTCTTCCTCGGTAGCTACTGTTCGAGCCGAGTCAATAAACATTTCCTTAATGCATATTGGAATTTCGCCCTTTCTCTCGATTTCTTTTTGCAATTCTACGGCCCGGCTTCGGGCTTACCAGGCGGTGCCTTGTTTCCAGAGTAAATACAGTCAGGAGGTCAATGTAGATTAGCATGGTACTTGTGTTCAGGCAAAATAAACATTCCGGCTTCAGTGCGCGCCAGCCGACGCGGCGTGCTCTGGATTAAAGTCTTATGCGAAAATGAAAAGCGTCACGGCATTGCGTTGCCCGGAAAAGCTTTCGCATTGGTGTCGGTGAAAAAGAAGAAAAAAAAAATTATCAGACTAGAGTGAGAGTGTACAGAGAGAAAAATAAAACCGAGGCCATTTTACGCGAAAATAACGTCGTTAACGCGTCCGACGTGTATGACGCCACTCGTTAGCGGGACGTTCACGACGCTCGAAAAGGTATATAATAACACCTGCGTTGTACCACAAGCCGTTCTTGCTTTTTCTTTCCGCTTTCGTCCGCTACGTCGATTATGCTCGAATTTTTGAATACGCGCCCGCGATTTCATATGTGCGGTTCATCAGCAGAAAAATTGCTTACAGCGAAATATACTCTCCTCTGAAAAAATCAGAGGAATTCCAGTGATAGCGAGTTCGCTTTGAAAATCGAAGAGTTTTTATTGAGCTTATTGAGCCTTTCGAGCTTTCCCGAACTTTCTGAACTTTTTTTCGCAAAAATTCTGCAGTTTGAAAGTTATCCACTTTTCACGAGCGTTCCTCTATTTTTTTAGCTGTATATCTTCTGTACACGCACGAATGGCCGTGCTCTCTAACAAATTAAAGTAGAAGAACGAAAAAAGAATTTGATTATCTTTATTTCCAATAATGACTTTTGCTACAGCACCGAACTGAGGATTATAAGATACAATACTATTCGAAAGTTGCTGAGAAAACACCAGAGGCTAATTTTATTGATCCGTTTGTCGAATGAAGTTAATAAACAGCAATTACTCCTGTATGCTCGTGTTCAAAGGGATAAATGATAATGCAGAAAAAACGTGGTCGAGTGTAGGCGTGAAAAAGAACGAAAGAGATGGGGAGAGACAGAGACAGAGAGACGAAAAATTGTTCGGTTCACAAAAGACAGGAACAATGGCCGAATTGTTCGAAAAACTTCAATTAAGAAAAACGTACAGCAATTAGTCACAATGAACTGGATCCAATTAAGATGGAACAACGCAATTACTTCCATTATTATACGTAGGCGTAGGTTTGAACCGCGTTATTTCAATTTTCACCAGAAGTTTCTCCCTCTCTCTTTCTCTCTCTCTCTCGCGTCGGAGGTAATTAGACGCGGGGTCCATGGCCTCTTATACACGCGTTTCGTATTTCATTAGCTTCATTCTCATCGGTAAGACCACGTCATTAGGCACCCTTGATTAGAATAAAATTTTACGCAGACCACGTCGTTCGTAGGAGCACTCATCCTCGTATACCTACTCCTACCTAGTGCTGTGATGAAAGAAATTTCCAGTTGGTATTGCTAACGAGGGACACGGCAATTTCCGATCGTGCCAATCTTCGATAAATTGAGAGTTACGAGGTCGTTTCATTACTCCAGAATCGAGATATTTTTTTACATTCTCGATTTTTTTCGTTCATCTCGATAATTCACCAAGATCTGGAGAGCGAAAGAGAGAGAGAGAGAGAGAGAGAGAGAGAGAGAGAGAGAGAGAGAGAGAGAGAAACAGGGAGGGGCGGATAGCGAAAACGGACGCGTTGCACGAAGAGCCAGATATAGTGTATCAGTAGAGATAGGCACGCGGAAAATGCGATACCGTCTCGGTGTGCGGAGCGCGGCTTTGCTTGGTGATAGCACGAATCGTATAACCCGAAACCCCCGTATAGCCCTTTACCTTTCTCTCTCGCTCTTCCTCTCCCTCTCTCCCTCTCGCCAATTTCCAGGGCAAAATCGACACTGGTACCCGTCGCGTCGGAATGTGTATTCTTTTATTGATTTCACAGACATCAAATATACGTCCCAGTGTGCTCTCGAGCTCGTGCGAATATTCGCTATATTCCACCGTCATGCTTCAGGAAACGACCCTGCCGATAAGTGAAATCCACGCAGAGGATTGTATCGCTTTCCTATGTGTACACAAACTTGTACAAATAGATGTGCGCGGGCGTGTATACGTCGAGAAAAACTCACACGAAAAATTGTTCACCTCCCGCGCGAAAAACTCCAACTCCGCAAAACGCTCGAAAAATGAATTTTCCTTCTCTACCACTTCGTAGCTGCGTGCTCGAGAGGATTTCTTTTTAATCATTCATGATGCGCCCTTTTTTTTCACGTCGTGTTCGAACTCTCGCGGTTGTGTGTATACGCCACTGTATGCCGTCTCCTCGTCGCAGACACCGCGCCGGATATTGGTTTTACGTTGGTTTACCGAATGGAACATACGAGTTCATATTTAACGATGAGGGATACATTCGGATTGACACGCGCTGGGATTATCGACGGTCACAATTGCACGATGCCCTTGGAGATTAGAAGCTTTTTCGGGCCAATACGCGAGCACAAAGCGTACCTGGGCTGGAAGCGAGTGAACCGAACGAGCTCTCGCTATTCAAAGTTTCAAGTCACACTCGGTTTCTTGATGGTATATTTTCACCGAATCATCGATATTATTTACATTCATAAATAGAAAGAGTTTCCATATCGAAATAAACTTGAAATGGAGAACAGCTGGATTCTACGTTCTTATCTCTCACGCGGGTTACGAAAATTGTAATCGAGCCCTCAAATCATTTCCACGCTCTCGGCTATTTTACGTAATCCGTTGTGTGAGTCGCGCGCGCAATAACGGAATATCGGAAACACGAAGTGCGTTCGAATTTACCGTTGTATCCGAGCTTCACGGACATTTACGCGCGCGATCCAATGACGCGGCCGAAATTAGTTCTGCCCGTGCGATCCTCACGGTGGTTTTCGTTCGACCGAATATACGCCCTTCCCTTCTCCTCCCCCTCGCGACCCCGTCATTGTCGAAACGTGGCCGCGTCTCACTTGTTGCTGTGTACACACACGCGAGCGAGGTGCGTAAGTCGAGCCCTCGCACACGTACCCGCACACGGCGATCATACGTCACGTCGTGATTAACGATCGAAACACGAGGGCTCGAAATTACCGCGTATTTCATATCCCGGCGAATTGGCCCAATTTTATAACCGCCTGTGCGAGAGTATACCTATATGTATACGCGTGCGGAGCATCGTCGAGGGGGTCCTGTTTCTGGAATTCATCCCATCCTTTCTTTCTCCTCGGGCTTGTATTTCTTTATTCCTCACCTCGAGAATTTAACGCCGCGCACCGGAGAATTAATAAGACCCTACCAACCCCCCTCCCTTCCTACCGCGCGGCTATGCGCATTCGCGTTGTACTACGGGGGCACAAATGAATTGTCATGAATATGTAAATTGAATTTCGAGCCGGTCGTCGAGCATTGTGCCCATAGGAGGTGTGTGGCGCCCACGAGATGGCCTAGAGGGGGGGTGGGGGGTGTTGGCGCTGTTTGCGTTGATCGTATTCAATTTGGTTTGCGTCAACTGGCATATAACGCGCGGATGAATTTTATGTATTATTCTCTTTTTTTCATCTCTAATTCTTTCCTTTCGTCGATATAACGGCGCCAGCTGTTTTATAAAATTGATAAGCGAAGCCCCTCTCTTTCGTCTACCACGCAGTCCCTGCTCCTTTACTTCGTAATGAATATCGAAATTAATACTCGCTGATATTTAATATACGCTCGGTGGAAACCCGTATAGTATTGGTTTTGCGATACGAACGCATATACTTATTCGTGCAATTTTTCGCTCGTCTCTTTTCATCCCATTTGGGAGCTTTTCGAGACAATTGAAACGTTACCGCGGCCAAACGTACGCGTCCATTAATTTCACGTCCTGTATATCTAAAGGTAATAGGAGAAGAGAATTTTTTTTTCGTTCTATTTGCAAATATATTGGGGAAGCCCTTCATGGGGAAGATGCTCATTCTTGAAATTGGCGAAAAATCGAGAGATCGGGATGCGTATCGTGTGTCGCTCTCGGGTTCAGCGTTGGACAGCCGATGAGCACATTCTAGTACTCCTATAACTCTCGATTTATTTTTCTGGCCCCTCGCTCGTTGCGTGACCACCTCTTGAAATTGTTTTTCGTAACTGACCTCGCCAGACACAGAAATAGAAAGGGAGAGGTCGTAATATAACGTTATAGAAACCAGGACCGGCGTCTCAAACTCAGACGATGAGTCTCGGGACCGTGATACGCAGATGAATTTCATCCCCTTCTTCTCTTAATCTCCGTTTTTCTTACAGGCTTCTCTCTCTTCCCGCCCTGTCCCCGCTCATTCTCGGTATAAAAACGCTCTCCCTTTAACGGGTCGCTGAATTTATGCGCATTAATGTTAGATAAACTGCTTACGCTTTTAAAAAGTTATAAAAAAATTTTATTTCGCAGTAAAGATAAGGCACAATAAAAAATACTCAGGGATAATATCGGACGCGAGAAATACAGTCTTCTTTTTATCTTCATCGGATGCGTTGCTCGTGTCTCGATTCGCGCTCGCATATGCGCATACGCGTATGTACGTATAAAATTGATTTATTCCACTTCGGATCGCAATCTGAGATGAGAGTTCCCGAAGCAATAACGACTATCGCACAGCGGATGTTATTATTATATTTTCGGGATGAATATCTATCGTAACTGGATATCATTAATACGTCATGTTCGCGTTAATATGAAACCTGTCGAATAATAGAGATGAGGATGGAAATTAACTGATTCGATTTCGAGCAATCGACGCTCAATGCGGTAAATATTATCCATTATTGGAGACTGGCCGTAATAGCCGACATACCAGAAATAATTCAACCGGCCGGAATGAAAGCTATACCGCGCGGGGAAGCGCTCGGCAACTATTTATTATCGATGAGATTCGCGAAATTCAACGGGATTCTTGTTGGAATCGTGAAAAATCGGATGTATCGCTTTTCATGGAAAACGCTGGATTCGCGCGCACTCGCATTCATTAGTATTATTAAAATCGAAAATTCCATATAAATTTCACTATTCGTGTCAAGTCAAATTTCAAATTAAAAATGGGCGAATATCGTAGTTCATTTCTCGTCTAACTCGCGAATGCGAATATTGCAGAGCGGAAAAATATATAACAGTCTCCATTAAAAATTCATTGAAATTCCAATATTTTCGACTAAATTTTTCAATTCAGGTTCATAGTCATCAATTTTCCTCCATAAAATCGGCCGTTCGTAACACTGAGAATGGTTTATCCGCAACATTGTGCGTCGGATTTGAAAAAGTCAAAGGAAGTGGTTAATCGTGGGCAAAGAGAAAAGAAGTAGACAAGGTTGACAAGAAAGGCGAAGGGCATCAATTTTTTAGCCTTTCATTTCCGCGCTCCAAAATTAGAACTATTCATGCGGGAGCGTTTTTCAGGTTTTGCACCCTTCGCTCCCTCGGGATTCGCGTGATGTAGCGCGCAAGATCGGCTCGTTCTATGCGGCAGAAAGAGCGGCTGTGCGAGGCGGAGGGTGGGCGCGCACGAGAGGGAGAGAGAGTGAGAGAGAGAGAGAGAGAGTTTAGGGGCCGCAAACGCTACTGCAGCGGCTGCAGCTGCTGCGATGCACTCGCGAATATGGCGCTCCACCGCGAACAGCGGCACTTACGTGATTACGGTGATTGAGTTTTTAGGTTACGGCCGTTTCCGCAGACAAAAAATTAAGTCTCCAACTGTAATTTTTTCAAACCTTTCTATCTATCTCTCTCTCTCTCTCTCTCTCAAACATACATACATCCGCACACACTCGTTCCTCGATCGTAACTCGCATCCGCGTTACTACGATTTTTTAGACCGAAGAACCCGAGTCGAAAAATGAGGAGAAAAAATTCGATGAAGTTATTTAGTTCTAAACGACAGTTTACGATCTCATTTTTCAACGCGGAATGTTTCGACTATCTACCTTCTGAAAATTGTTCTTCTGTGGAATTTTACTTGGAGAGAATTTTGTAGAATAACGACACAAGAGAGTTACTCTCAGGTTAAAAATCGTCTACGCTGAGACTCGAAGAGGGGATTCAACTCGTGCCGCGTTCGCCATACGGCTGCTTAATATCGGTATCTCCGGATTCAGTTGCATTGATCGAGCACCCCCGGGCCCGTTTGCGCAATTTATCGAGATTCCGCTATTTCATACATATATTCGCGGCGCTCTCTTCATATAAGGTTACAAGCGAGTTGGCTATAAACGCGGAATCGAGAGAAATTCTCTAACACAAAAGGCGAATATGCACCACCTAGCTTCAATCGTTTAGCGCCTCGATCAATCGTATCAATTATGCATTATGCACTCGCTCGGGCGCGAAATTCCAATTCACGCGTTACATAATGGAATATTTATTTTTCTTTTTTATTTTCTTCACAAAACGCATTAATGCAGCGTGGCCGCGATGGGAATTTGCATCGAGGGAGCTGTAAAGGGTTAATGTACGTCGAGGCAAAATACATTCAGCCCGTTCGAGCAGCCACTCCCCTCATTATTCAAACCCGGTATTTCTTAGATAGGTCTCTGAAGGACCAGTGCTTCAGCGACCTCTCGTCTATATGATGTCACTGAAGTCAAGTTAATGCGATTCTCTCCTTCACCGATATGGGAAATAATAAAAGGAGAGTAATAACCGCGATTCTATTAGAGGGACAGTACGAAATTTTCTTTGCGAAGATGTACAAAAGGAAATTTGCAAAAAAGATGATTCCCGGTTAGTGTAATATTAATTCGGAAAAGAGAGCTACCGCGTGTTATACCGCAATACCCGTACTTGGATCATTTCCAATTAAAATTATACACCGAGAATTATTTAAATTTTAACGTATTCCGTTTCTGAATGATGATGTCAGGAAAACTTTTTAATACCCGTCTTTATATACCGCGAGTACGATATTACTATTCCTCTTTATGTACTCGTAAGATCTTAAACTCGGGGTAGTATCTTAGGAATCAGGCGAGTTCGCTTGTCCGCCGCCCAATTTATTTGAGATTTTGCCCATGGGCATTGAGAAAGGAGATAGGAATAGTCGTGATACAGTTCGCTGCCTTTCTGAATCTAGCGCGAAAATTGGAAAATAAATCAACGAGAATTGGATGGTCGAGGAGGCTTGGGGATTTCGGTGCGCTTTCGCTACACTACAATTATTCAGCCGTGAATGCTAATTTGTCGATCGGCATAGTCGATTAAAGTCGCTTTTTCAACGCGCTTTGTTTAGCCGCGCTGGAGAGCTCGCGAATCGAAAATCAGATATCTACCTCGTCAATGGAATTCGAACGAAATCCCGTCGCGGGAGAATGATTCATCCCGAATGTTGCATTCTACGAAAATATTTTATTTTTCGCGAGAAGACGTTGCCGACATTGTTCGTGTACTGGTATATCTTTGGGTTCGTACGTCGGATAGCACCGGGGGTTCGGTGCTTATCCAATCTTCCTACGAACGACGGTGGAACGACAAAAAGAGGTAATAAAATGATTTTGCAGAAGAGTCGCAGTACGCTAGTCGTCGGTTGAATTTTCATTGTTAAAAATTTCCATTTGAAATGCGGAAACTGGTAGAAAACCCTCGTATTCGCGACACCCGGAGGGAAAACGCAGGGATAGTGGAGATACTTATGTGCCACGCGGTGAAATTTTATCACATTTCTCTGGACTTATGCGTACCTCTCCCCCTCTCTCTCTCTCTCTCTCTCTCTCTTTCTTTCTCTCCCTATTCCCCACGCTCTATTCCGTCCCCCCTTTTTTAATCATATTGGCACAATTCTCAATGGGCGTGTTTATGGTTTACTACACCACTGCGAACAACGAGCGTACCAGCCGTGCATCGATCCTTGTAGTTTGCGTTTTGTAATTGCTTTCATCGTTAAATGGTGTACATACCCAACAAAGTCGAAGGCAATACGACTGCATGGATAGTCGTTGAACGAAACCACTGAATTTCGTTTGTGTAATGTATTCAGACGCGAAATGTATCCGCATGCCGTACTCAAGCGACTACAGACTTTCTCTCTCTCTCTCTCTCTCCTCGTCTCATTGTTCAACCCTAATATCTCTCAGGTTGGCCTCTCGAGTATTGGTCCTTCAAACGTCTTATCTGTATACTAACTTCTTAGCCAACTCAAATGACAACGGCGTTGTCCTTCACGGTTAGATTGAATTGGGCCATCCGGAATGTAAAGCGAGAAGAGTGGAAATGCATTTGTGGGTATTGACTAGAAGTAAATACCAGCAAAAAAACTGTTTGTTTGTAAATTTTTTCAGACAAAATCTCATTTGTGATGTAACAGAGGAGAATCGATTTAATCATTGTCGTAACGAAACGTTTCCGATAAATCGAAGCGCTTGAAGGAATAAACGCTCGGAAATCGCGAAATATTTCAATCTCTGGTTCTCGCGTATGTAAACGTGCTTCGGACGATTCAACAAATGGGATAAATGTCACGATGAAAATTCGTTTAGATACAGAAAATGCCAAGAATTATTATGATCCGATCTTGAATGATAATTCTCGTATTCAAGGATTTTCGCGGGAAGCTGGGATCGCTCTTTCCGCGAGAGCGAAATATTCATCCGGGTGAACGAAAATGGATCACCCTGTACATCAATGGATGCGCCAAGGACGGAGTGAATGACGCGTCCCTGTGTACGTGAGAAAGTGGAGGACGAGACTGGAAGGAGCGGAGGCGGAGAAGAATACTCGTCGCGGCCCCGAAAATTTAACTTCGAAATTCCGGTCGAGATCTCATCCCTGTACGCGCGCGTTCGGCATCCAGTGCTCGTTGCCCGGAGGGTTGAGGGAATCGCATTAGCGTATTTGTTCCTCTCGTCGTCTACGTCGAAAGTTGAAAGCGACGGGGCAAAGAGTTAACGACAGTCTCATCCCTATCTTCCGTGAGTTGTGTGTACGTCTCGAGGCGAATGTGTCCTCTCTCTCGCTCTCTTTCTCTCTCTTGCTCTTTAACCCCAAGCCAGCCACCCTTATTGTCGAGGTCGGTGTTTCCGCGAGTGAGAGCCCGTCGACTCATCTCTCCCGGGGCTTTTGTGCGAGCGATGGAACGCGAAAACGAGGGCGGTTTTCACTCCCTCGCTCACTCTCTCTCTCTCTCTCTCTCTCTTCGTCTCTTTTCACTTTTTTATTCGAATGGGCACGCACGTAGGGAACGTCCGAGCGATTTATATACGGATGAAAGTCGTGGCTCCGTGTCGCTTACCTAGGAATAGCTCGTTGAAGTCCCCACGTCCGCCGATGAAGATGCCGTAGTGTATGTTCAGCTCGAAGAAACGTCCCGGCAATAGGGATCGCGTTACGTGTATAACGTCGATCTGAAGCGTGATATTGGCCTCGCGCCTCGTAAGGTTCACCTCGTGCCAACTCAGGTCGTTCAGCGTCAGTCCTCGGGCGCTGGCCATCTCGCTCTCGCCCGCTCCGAGATTGATGTGGACCTGCAAGCAATAACGTACCGTCGTTGGAGAGAGACAGATATAATCAGCTCGTAATTGGAGATCGCGAGCGTCACCCCGGGGGACTTAAGGTGTAAGGTAGCCCTGAGACCGTTCCACATGTACGTTCCGGCCTTCCACGTATTAAAATTTTCACCGACGAGCATAGAAAAAGGGAGATCATACGAGGACTTCAGAAATGATAAAACATATCACTTGCAGATTGATGAAAACAGACGTACAGTCATAAATTGTGAGCAATTTTTGGGAAGCCAGAGTGCATTTAGTATTTTCAGTCTTCATTTTCGCGACAACATTAGCAAATAGAGAAAGAGAAAGAACCGTAAAATAATAATCTTTATTGCGATTCGTCTGTATCGCGCTCGAGTATCGGAGTGAGTACGTGGGTTGGAAGAGACAGTTTCGAGTGTTATCTGCGCCATTAAGCGGCGCCAAGTGTGCTACCCGTGCGCTATTTATCGAGTGCATTCGTATTACGACGATATTTGTCGAAAAATAAAATAGCGAAAGAGGAATGAAAAATAGAAGGTACGAGAGGGAAACAAGCCCTTATTACACTTGGATTTGATCTCCCGCGGGGGCAGTATAGCCGCGGTAGCCTCGTTATCGTGGTAATTTATCACGTCATCGTGCGTCGGCTTAACGCGCGATTATATGCGAACGAGCGCACTCTACCTACTCTCTTTCTCTTTCTCTCTCTCTCTCTCTCTCTCTCTCTCTCTCTCTCGCACCTACTCCACTCTCGGAATAAGGCTAATGACGATCAATTCAAGCGAGAGGACGCAAACAATTTGCGTAATTTTCGCGTTTCAACCGTTTCCGGGGCGCACGCGCGGAAAGGACTCCTCTATATATCTATAGCTGTACATTCTCGCGTGTTCCTGACGGACGCGAGTGTAATTAACGGCTCCCGTGCGAGACGAATTTATGCGTGCGCGAGTACCTTGACTCGCACTC
>NCVS01000471.1:12223-41261 GCA_003055095.1 Goniozus legneri | reverse complement strand
TTAACTTTGGCGGCGAATATCACCGGAACCAATCGCTCGCGTCTTCGCATCGCTCGAAAAAGAACAAAGAGAGAATGAGAGAGAGGAGAAGAGAGCGGATTGAAGGAGAAAAAGTATCTCTAGCGCTCGCTCGCCAACGGCCCTTGTCGAGAAGGTTATCGTGCAATCGTGAACTTTTTCGATTCGTCCCTCTTTCTCTCTCGCCTCCCAGCGGCCCCATCGGGGGCCACGCATCGGATCGTAATCCGGCCGGAAAAGCGAATTTTCCCGGAGAAAACAACGGCTCTCACCTGTCTTCGCTCGCCCACCCATCCTTTCCTTTCCCTTTCTCTCTCTCTTCCTCTCTTCCTCTCTTCATTCCATCTCGCTTTTCATTTGTCTCACCTACGTCAAAATTTTTGCAAATTTCAGCCAGAAAATCCGACGCTCGAGAGAAATGTACCCGCTGACTATCTATCATCGTATAACTTAGCGTGTGTTCGCGCATGACGATATCGCGGTTTATATATCGCGCCGAGGGTAAAGAGGATAGGCTTAGACACGCTTCTAAGCTCGCGGGGATATGGAAGCGGGAGGATTGAGGAGTAAGAAACGCGAGAAACAAAGGCCTGGAGTGAAATAAAGAACGATCCGGATAGACAGGTCTCGAAGGTTTTTTGGAGCCCGCCCAAGGAAGCGAAAAGGAATAGAAGAGAGAAAGAGGGAGAGCATTGAGCACCCTCGAGGACGATTTTAGATTGGCAATGACTTCTCGTGCACGACGTAGGAATATTTGGCTCTCGTCGACTAGAAACAAAGAACGATCGCCATTCTCCATTTCTACCGCTACTCTTCTCTCTCTCTCTCTCTCTCTCTCTCTCTCTCTCTCCTTCCCTGATCGATAATCCCTCGAATGCGATGTTATCTCGTCTTATACGTCTTCTTACTTCCATTCGATAATGTTGTTGAATTTTTCATAACATAATCGCGACTAGGATCATAATTAATGTTCTATGATAATTCGTTTTTTTTAACGATATACTTATGTTTTAAGGAACTCTGGGCCTGAGCACCTAATAAATTTATCTTTATTTCCGTCTTTCTTCCTGTCGATACCATTGCCACAGATGTATGGCGTATTTATACGATTTCCTCGTGATGTTGCAATTTATCGTTTCATTTGTTCCGCTCGGCATACAGTACATGGGATTTTATAAACATCCAAGTGGAGCTCTTCGAAAGAGTATCGGACTGGTTCGATGCATCGGATGGTAAACAATTTTCGCAAAACATACAATGGCATCTCGATTACAGGGAGAAAACGCGCAGTAGCAAATTGTAGTGAAGAAGAATGAACGGAAATAAAGTAGATAGGATGGAAAGGATAACCAACGAGATAACGAATAGGGCGTAACTGGAACTGCGAATAAGCGGGATGAAATTAAAAGTGAACAAAACGAATCGCAGGAAAAAAACAGAGACTGACAAAGAAACTTCTGTGCGAAAGCCGCCATTTCTCTGAGAGCAATTTTTAAAAATGAAACGTTGTACGAAGGCTGAGCTACAAAGTATTCATTTAAAAATTCTGTTTCGCTCCAGCGAGGGATTGTGAAAATGAAATTGAGAGAGAGAGAGAGAGAGAGAGAGAGAGAGAGAGAGAGAGAGAAAGAGGGGGGGAAAGGAAAGAGAAAGGTACGCTCAAAGATTTGAAAGAGAACTGATTTCGGTTTGCCGGTTCCAAAAAAAATGATAGCGAATTCATCCGTCGTAATCGACAGTCAATCTCTACCGGTAAAGTATCGCGATACGCCGAACGTTGCGGGGGTAATAATTCTGGATTGAAATTGTTAGCGTCGAGGGTGATTATGGGGAACCGTATACGAAGTGGAATTGTCGCGTAGCGTGCGGCGAACTAGCGGAAATGAAATAGATGGAAGCTCGTGAGAGGGAGAGCGGGAGGGACGAATGGATGGATGCGGAGGAACGAGTGGGAAACAAAGGGGAAGAGGACGAGCGGGACAATGCAAATGGGAGCGCTGATATAGAAAGAGGGAGAGAGATAGTTATATCGACTTCGCGTGCATTAAATATTGATTTCTTCCACTTCACCGACCTTCCTCGCTTAATTCTCGTTGATATAAGAGGGGTTGACATTTCACGCATCGGTGAGTACTCATAGAGAGAAAGAGAGGGGGAAAAAGCAGATAGAAGGAAGAAAGAAGCAACAAAATTAGCAAGGTCGACGCTATCGCGAATGATACATCGCGATGCGTAGGTACAACAACTTCGTATTAATTAATTCGTTCCGCTTCGTTTATTCGCGATCGGTTTATGTAGATATAACGGAGGTACGCGTATCCGCGATTCTCCTGTGTAGGTTGCGAATGATTATTTTCGGTGAATTTGCATTGCAACATGAATCGAGTGGCAAAAATTGCGTCAACGAAATGCATTCCATTATCGAATCCGCGTATTTTTGCACGACGATTTGGAAATGCGTAAAAGCGCGATACATAGTTTATAACAACTCGTGTTGCTAAGTTATTTATGATGGAATAATATACACGCGATGGCAGGTCGACGTTATTTATCAACAACGATAATTTTACCTAGCCGTATCGGTATAACGGGTCGCGGTTTTTCGCGCGGCCTGGTACTACGACTGCCCGTGGCAAGTCGACGACGTTCCACGCAGTCCGTGTATCAACACTGACGGGAGATTAGTTAAGACTGTCTTCAGCAGGATTAACAGATGGCCGGTAACAAAGTCGGAGATAAAAACGATGGCACAAAGTACGTCCCTGTCCCACCGTCAGCTAACTCTTGATTATCATTCTTCGGTCGGAGAAAATAAAATAATTGCCATATAATTCAACGGTGAGCGAAGATTAATCGAGTTTCATCGATTAAGCTCCCTTTAACGATGATTAAACGCTACCGTGTCCGAAAAGTATAAACTACGCGATCGGACGGTATTTTGGTGTATTAAACGCTCGCTCGGTAAAATATGCTAATCGGTAGCGTGTTTATTGTCTATCATTTAACGCGGTTTAACGTTAAAATTTATTACTTGTGTTCTCAGTGATAATTGCATCCGGACAGAGCAGATATTTCATTCGAGATCTCGCGCCCCACGCGGTAAAGGATTTTCCCGATTTAACCAACGTCGAGTTTCTGAACGTTATGAATATCTGATATACGTATATAGTGTACTGCGTTGCACGAAATTGCGTTTTGCGTGTTTTTAAATGCAAAACGCGCAACCCGGCTTATTATCGGCGACATCTTTGGCTGTCCTAATCTCTCAACTTTGGCAATTAAACAGAGGTCAAGGGTGGACTGGGTAAATTATTATCGTCGTTATAATCTCCAACTTTAAAAACTTTCCCTGTTTCCATTTATTAATAAAGTTCCTCTCGTTCTCTCTTTTCACGATGAAAATTAGATGTTTATCTGATACACGGATTCAACGAGAACTTGATTAAAACCGATAATTATGGGAAGCATAAATTAGAAGGGGAAATAAATTCAACAAGAGAGCTTAAAAAAGTCAATAATTTTACACCAGATACGCGAGGAATGAAAAATTTTTCTATCGACAATACATTTTTCTTTAATAAGAGAAAACGTAGTAATGTACAACATTATCCGCTGGCCAGGGGATTTTAAGCGCGACTTGTTACCCTCCGTAAAGATTTCACGCCCTCGTTTTTGTACCTTTATTACTGGCAACCGCGCGGTATACGTTTCGTTCCACCGCGTAATCAGAATAAATGTAAGGATTAACTATTTTTAATTTCGCCGAGAGATGAAAGTACCGCGCGCGCGGTAGTAGTTTTCGCGTCCAAGGGTTAACCAGAAATCCAGGCAACAATAGGATTACACGAAAGGATTTTCGCGAGACCGGGTAGAAGAATTTCCGGGAAATGCAATTGACACGGGAACGAAAAATGCCAAATTAGCGGGTATATATATCGACAATAGCGAGTCACGTAGAATCGACTTTTCATCGTGAAAATATCGGGATATATAGATCCGTATAAGCTGGCGTATACGTTTACTCGTGATCATCCGTTTTTGATAAGCGGGAGAGCATCGCGTTCGGCTCGATCGGAATCGAAATGTCGTTACTGGGAAGACGAAACTGCTCTTTAAAACCGCCATGCGTCACGCTCGAGTCCGAAACACACGCCACGGTGCAATCAAAGCGTAAATCGTTTGACCAGAGATTTTTTCCGCACTGTTCGAGCTGTATTCCACCAAGCGGAAAAAAAAATTTGCAATTACGCGAAATAACCAGCTGAGATCGAGGACCCCGTTTGAGGGATTTTTTTAATCGCCCAAGAAGGTAATTTAAAGGGAAGAGATCGCGTCTAACGCGTCATTACTCGGACAGGGCGGAAAATCGATAGCGCGCGCGAGAGAGCGTGCGTCGTTTGAACAACGAAAGTGGTACTTTATTGCGCTAAGATTGCGGGGTTAAAGACATCGTCGACGGGCGAGAGTGTACCACGTGCAATATGACGCCCATCCTCCTCTCTCTCGGGGTATCTTTTTACTTTAAAATTTAGATAGCCGCGGCTAAATTTTCCCGGCGCATGATAAATTATTGTTTTGCCACAGTGTGGCGGGCTTATTTGCAGTTTCCACCGGAGCCGCTCTCAACTTTCGAACGAGTCGTACATTGTAAAACTTTTCATTATAATTATTATGATGATTTTTATTTAAAATTTGATCCAAATTTCGCTTGGTTTTATTTCGGGACGACACGAAAAGTTTATAATTTTTGTTAACGAGTTTGCGTCTATCGACGTCGTCAAAGTTTTATATTTGTGGTTTGGAATCCGTTGAGAAGAAAATATGTTGTTATAGAAACACCGATATAATAACGAATAATTGACGACGAGCACTCGAGGAGTTAGAGCGGGTTTCGGGTTGCCTTAATTCGAGCCGGACTAGGTGAGGCAGAAAAATTTTCCCGATATATAGCTATATACAATGTCTGCATTTTATTGCGTCGAGATAGTAGAGTTAGAGAGCTCATCAAGGGAAAATGTGTTAAGCACAGTGGAAGCTACTCATCCATTAACCTATATTCATTTATCAAGGAGGTAGAAACGCAGTCTGAGTCTGTTGTAAAATTGTTATAACAAATCTCTCTCGCGAACATTTTGAATAAGGCAACACAGTACTGTAATTTCAAGAAGGAGGGCAAAGGGTAGTGGATTTCAGAGAAACGCAAAACCGTCGGGAAGATTGTCTCGGAATTACTTCGTTTATTTTGTAAGTCAAATATCCCGACCTTTCTGAAAATTTCTCGAACAAACTTTTTCCTCTGCTAATTGTGATTAACTTACGACCTTGCACGTGGCCAAGCACAGGAAAGAGAGCATAGAGGTAGTACGGAATGACCCGAAATTCTGTTTGATCTTCCTATTAAACATGAATTACTATTATGCCATACGTTAAACTTCGTTTCAGTTCACATTCCTTAGACTCTCGCGAACTTATACGTCAGGTAAAGTTTAGAATCGAAAAGTGCAAAAAGTTTATAATGCAAAGTTTCTCGCCGAGAAGTTTCGCATTCGGCGAGAAGACTTCCGAAGAAAGATATTAATGGAACATATTTTTCATCGTGTAAAAGTCCCACTCGAATCATCCATCTGTTTACCGCTCGCGAGTTGCCGACCGACAATTTTTGATTAAAAGAGCACTTAACGCTTTCTCGCGTGTTGCGCCGCCGAAATACATCGCTTAAGAGAATGTTTTCGTTCCGTTCGCGCTTCGTTAATCTTCAATTCGGGATGGATTAGCCGACATTGGTTGTAAATTTGAAAAAAAAAAATTCGCTACCTCGGCAGAATTTCCGGTGTTATGTTTCTTTTGTTCCTACGATATGGTCGGAACCTTAAAAATTACAAGCAATGAAAAGGAGTCCGCGCGCGCGCGCGCGCGCGTGTGAGCGCTTTACGGAGGATTTAGCACGAACGGTTGGCTTTTATCGCGGCCCGGGTTTCTATATTTACCGCGTCTACGATCGAATACGGCTCGCGAAGATGCACTCCCATTGCGAGAAGGGCCGAAAATACTGCCGGATCGAAACGTCATTACACGCGGGAAGGTCGTACCCAATGGCGCTGTATATTCCTCGCGGCCGATTTCCCCAAAAGATAAGGCGCGGCGGGATGAAGAGACTGAAAGAAAGGCCGGATATACGGTGTAGCTCGTCGAATCGTCGGCTTTATTGAGCCATGAAGGCGCTAAACTACGAAATTTCCGAAAGTGACGTTACCAAACTTTGTCGTTAAAAAGAAGACGAGAGGAAATCGCGCCCGAGTACTCGAGAACGTCTACCAAACTGCGAACATAATGTACAACTCTGTATAACTGAATTTCATAAAATCTTCGAGTTCGAGCCATTCCGATGATACGAGATTCGATATTAAATGCGATTATGCGCATTGAAGAATCGACATAGACATTCAATTAGATAGGTATTTCTGCTTTTTGTAACAAAAATCGATTCTTCGATCTCAAAAAACGAGAATAGGGTAGATGTACTATTTGTGGCCACTTTAAGAAATTTCGTGTCTTTGATCAAAAGTTAAATCAACTTAATCATAATATTTAATGAAGAAAAATTAATTAATCAATTCTTGGATGTATTAGTAGTCGAATTATTACATGTATAAATTTTCAAAACTCTCTTTATTGTGAAAAAAGAGTTAAATTTTACTGTAATGCCTGTTGTACCAGTAGTGGCCATAGCACCATTTTTGATAAATTTTCAAGTGATCTAAATAATAAATTAGTGGAGCATTCCAAAAATACTATGAATGTTACACACGATTCTCAATAATTATCAGTGGCTTACTTACAAAGTCTTTCTTAAGATTTTTACTAACAATAAAAGAAATTGCTCAGATACACTACGACTCTGGTTATTTTTTTAATATTTTTCGGAAGTATATCTACTTAACAAGCATCGTGAAATGTTCATAATGACGTCAACATATCTAAAAATCGTAGAAATAAATTAAATCGTGTTATAGTACGAATCAAATACTAAATATATCAATATGAATTACAAAACGGCCACAAGTGGCACAGTGGCCACAAATGGTACATGTACCCTATTCCTACAAATCTTTATCGAGACTAATGTCGAAGAACATTATACAGAATAAAAAGGAATACATCTACTCGAAGAGCTCTCGAGAGGTTGTAACGTAAAGATAAGATTCTCTGTGTTACTCAAAATAGCAGCATAGGAAGAAAGGAGAGACCAACGTCGTGTATTCGTACTACTCGTCTTACCTTGCGTAAGGGTAGGTATATTGGGTTTTTAACCGACGCAAAAAAATCAAAGTAAATTTATCAAGGAAGGATTTCAAATTGGACTTTGGATTTACTTAAACGATATAATTCGCCAAAGATGTCACGTTTCGCACATAATTTGCCAAAAGAGGATTACTCCGTTCCCCCAGACAAGGGGAAAATCGTAATTCAGGGTTGGAGCGAATGGTCTTTTCAAGTCGTCAAGCCAAGTCTGAATTCTCGTACAATTCGCTATCTTTGCACCCTTCGTCTTTTCGTTTCCAGTTTCGGGAGGGAGTATCTGAGTGTGTACGCGGGAAACTGTAGCTAGACGAGGAGTGCTAGCACAGCAGCAGCTATACGACGAATATGGGACGGGAGCGATTTTCCATAAGGCGAACATGAGCTCCGTGTAACGAGAGCTTCGAGCTTAGCGTGGCTCGAGTGGTATAACCCCCTCCGCCGTCTCGTAAGACTTGCCGGAAGTCTAAGCCGAAGTGCGCCTTTGAAGTTCGAGGAAGCCTACGAGCGAGCCCGGTGATTAAGGGTGGGGGAGGGAGACAATAAAACTTGCTCAATTGGTATAAATGTAGGATGACAGTCAGGCTGCTCGTTTCACCGCGAGTTACCAACGACACCCAACCCCGCCGTCTGGTGGTTCTGATTGGGTGTTCAGTCTCGCGAAATTAACCTACAAACTACCGGCATTTGAAATTTTTGAACATATATCCGCATACTCGCAAAGAATATGATTTTCTTTCGGATCTATTGGACAAATGCGAAACACTCGTGGGGATTTAACTTGTTGAGGCGTTATTTTTCTTACGTCGACGTCGAGGAGACGCGCACTTCTTCACTTGATATCGAGCAGATTCTTTGGCCGATATCCAGACCGAGAGTGTGTCTCCGGGAAGGACAATGGTCCTCTCGAGAATGTCGTACGTCGCGCGTATTCCGGATTCGCGAAGACAGCGTCGGGCGATAAGAGAGAGAGAGAGGAAGGGAATTACACAATGCAGCTTGACAAGCGGAGCTCTGCACTTTATTGCGCCATGAATGCGGAGTTAAGGAACGGGGCCCGTAAGTGTGTCGCGTGCCTCGAAACTCGACTCGATGACCGACCGAAAAACCGTCCTCTCGCTTCCCAAATAACACCCACCCGAGCTCTCTTCACAGCGCGATAAGCGAAATCCGATTTTTACAACGAGAATGAATCAACGTTACGCGGGCATTAACGATTTTATGTCGCGCTCTGAATTTTGAACACTCCCCCGTCGTAAAAGTAACTAAATAGACAACGTGCGGGATTCCACCCTCTATTTTTTTCACCTCTCTCTCTCTCTCTCACTCCCACTCGTGCAGTCTCGTCGACTCTCGAGTGGATCTTCGGTACGTTTAATCTGAATAGCCAATTGCATTTTGATAACTTTTCGACAAAAACTTAGTAATAGCGCGTTTCAACCGGGCAAACTTTTGAATCGACCAACTTTCGTAACCCATTCGCAGCTACTTCCCAATCGGGTGAATTTTCCGAGGCGTGCGCGCGCTTTGTGAAATTTACAATAATCGTTATTGACGCCCCACGTCAATCTCCATTTCCGGGTCTATAAAATTTTCGAATGTAGTACAACGTCATCTCTCTCGATTCGGTGATAATCCGACGTATATCTACTAGGTATTTGATTACGGTCACTCTGTTTATATAGACAAAATATGAGAACATTCTGTTTGAATTTATCATCTTTTACTATTTTATGTCATCTTGTATAATTTAGCAGAATTTTAAAAATTTAGCACTCTATAGCAAGAGTCTCTATATTAAGTTTCCAATCAGTGGCATCCGGTTGGCACGAACGAACAAAGCAGCTAACACCGAGCGCGGATGTCGTGGCAATTAATCGCGCATAACCTACCGACTCGGCATTCGATTTAGAACCCGCAGATAAGGGATAGGCCAATAATGACAGAATCCGCCGGACCCGGCAGAATTGACACTTCATTACGCTGAACGACGAAACGCTCGCGCGGCGAAATTGTACATCGATGTGAGCGCTCGTAGACACCTAGGATTGCGCGACTTTTGTCAGGAAAAAATTTCCAAACGATATTTCGTCCAATTTAAAAATAGTTAACGATCGGTCGAGCGTGATTTAACGAATAGTTCAATTCTTTTTTTCCTCTCGAGTACTTTTTCACTCTCAGAATATCGACCCAGTCGAGACGCACTCGTTCTCGAAAAGTTTTATTTGTGGAATTTACACACCTGGGATACAAATATATTATCGTTTTTCTCTCAAGTACAAAATTTAGAACTTACTATCATAGTTAATTATTTCAGAAATCGATTTTATCTTATACAAGTTTGGCTGGAATTCATTATTTACTGTTTATAATGCCGAAATGAGATGAACAGATTCCTTTTATCGCGCGTATTTGTGAAAAATATCGAACGAGAAATATAGAGAATAACAGTGAATTTTAACGACAAGAGATACGATAAAATGGCTTGCGTTAGGTAAATACCGGGACTGGAGATAAGAAAATTTTCACTGCGGCGCTTACCGAGAACGAAAATTTGGGATTTGAGAGTGTCCGCGAGTACGAGGGGATTTATCGGGAATCGTCTAGTCGTGCGGTACTCTTCCCATATACCCACTCGCGCTTGATCCTGCTATATGTTTATCCAAACGGATCGCTGATTGATATTTGATTAAATGCACCGGCTTTAGAGGTATCGCATGGATAACAGAGATCAAGTGCCGCAAGTTGAAATCAGAGCGCGACGCTTCTCAAATTTATGGCACGCACTCGCTATCGGAGGATCGTTACCTAATATATATCTGACTGCTCTCCAAGGTCGTTCCGCGATAATTCCCAGCACGAGGCAATTCGGGCTCGGTAAGCGAAGATCGGAGTAAAATTGAAGAGTTCATCCGGGAGAATTTGAAATTCCCGAAAAATCCTCGAGACAGGTGTCAATAGTTTTATTAATGGACCGTACAGCCCCACCGACGAGGATTCTCCCACACCGGGTTTATTCCACCGAGGGATAAAATCGGCCACAACGGTAACGCTCTCTAAATCGCACCGAATCGCAATAAATTGAAGGGTTTTTCCGACTAAAGACGATCGTTTCCTCTGATATCGTTGACAATGCGAAAAACCCATCTCGCGTATTTCTCGAAACAAATAAATTGTCTCCCCACTTGAGTCGAGGGATCTCGCGGGAGATTTCTAGTACCCTCTCGCTGTTATACTATATCATATCGATTGGTCGAAATTATGGCAGTAAGAAATGGCGATATTCGAGAGCGTATGTCGAGGATATATCGATTCTTCATTAAGAAAGTGCACCCGACACGAGAGGGATCAAAATATACGAAGGAGTTCACAAAGCACGAGATTTCGAGACCGCTATACGACGAGCTTCGCAATGTAGGTCGCGATTGCAGATTCTTTATCGACTTCCGGTGAATCGTTCCGTTTGAAGCCGAGAAACGAAGGGTGGAGTGGAATTCCAAGAGCCGAAGAAAGAAATTAAAGAATGTAGCTCGGACTAAGTTTTGCTCCATCCAGCCACGATATACCAAGGTTTTATTAGCTTGTATACATGATATTGCGAACGTACACACGTTCGCAAGTACGCCCGGGCACGCACACAAAGAACGGACCTTCGGCGTGCGAGAAATTGCGCGATAATATCGACACTGATGTAGCTCCTGATGTGATTTCGAAAAAGTTGCATTATCCGAAATTTCGTTCTCTGCCTCGACAAATGGATCCAATTTATTTTCTTGCGTCTACTATTTTTTTTTCTTTCTCTCTCTCTCTCTCTCTCTCTCTCTCTCTCTCTCTCTCTTTCTCCCTCCCAACTTTTTAATCTCACGGAAATGGATCTTTCGTCCCGTTTTCGGAGTAACTCGACTGTACAGTCAGCAGCACGTCCGTATATATTTCGTCGATCGACTTTTGGTTAAGAGAGCACACTGTGTAGGCAGCCGTAGGGGGATCAAAGTATCGTCGCGCTCAGGAGGCACGGAGAGGACCTGGCTTTTGCGAGAGACCACTATATGTCACGGATGGCCGATTTAGGTCGCGATTAAAGACTCTTTATCGGCTTCCACCAAATCACTTTGTTGAAGGACAGGGAATTCCCGGAGATAGGAGGGGAGAAAAGGTTCAGTATGTGTGTGTGTGTAACGCGCACTCTCGAGAAAGCTGCACGTACCTTGAATCAACAAAATCTGAATTTTATGGCACCGATAACGCGAAATTAAAGAGACACCTTTCTACGCGACTCTTTGGACTGGGGATAATTGAAAATTCCGTTTCACTTCTGCAGAATTATTTCGCAAACGTTTATTTAAGAGACGAGTGGACGGTAAAGCACGAGAGGACAGGTTTATACACTATTTAAATCGTTCTTTCGAATAGCGCATTATGGAATTTAAGATCGTCGAGTGGACTCGCCGGAAGAGGGTAAATGGCGGATCGCAGTTTTCTTCGCGTTAAAGTCGTCGTCGTCGTTCCTCCTTCGCCTCGGACCTCCTATAAGTTTACCGCTCCTCCTATAAGTCGCGCCGAGAGAAAAATATGACCGGATTATGCGACCATATAACTCCACTATAAATGACGCTCGTTTTTGGTTTTAAAACCATAATTTCGCTCCTATTGCGGCCAAGCAAATTGCTATTCGACTCGGATTTCGGGCTATTCCGCCTTGACTACTCCCGATCTCTCTTTCGTGCGGCCATTGAGAATCCTCAAGTCAAAGAATAATTTCTTGCTTCGATCTAAAAAGATGTCCAAATTGAGTTTAAAATCGAATACTCGAAAATTGACCATAAACCATGAATTTAAATCAACTTAAAATAAAGGTAAGTTCATTTCAATTAAATTCAAATGTGTTTAGTGTTAGCCCCCACTTTTTAAAAATGAAACTTCTGATAATTCTACTGAATTGTACTATTTTGTACGATACCCACAAAAAAATTAAAAAATGTATATTAATATTTAAATCACCTGGTCTGTAGTTTTGGACTGCTCTTGTTGCTTGAAGTTCAATAAAATGCAACTAATTAAAGTATATAAGATTTCGGAAAACTTTCTCGCAAGTTCCTACGGGACCCGTGAACTTTATGTATAACACCGAGCGAATTTAAAAAAATATTTGGTGTCGGGGTAGGAGTTAAACATATAGCACTCGAGTCCCGCGGGGACTTGCGAGAAAGTTTTCCAAAATTTTATACCCTTCAGTTACTTGCATTTTATTTAGTTCTAGGTAACGAAAAAGCAATCGAAATACCACAGGGCAGGTGATTTAAATATAAATATATATTTTTTCGAATTTTTAAACTTTTTTATGGGTGTCGTCCAATATTATACAAATAGAGTACAATTCGGTATCATTTTTAAAACCTTCATTTTTAAAAAGTAGGGAACTAATGTTATACTCGGTAAACCAAACTTTAAAAAATCTACTTTTTAACTTTTCAACTACTAATTTCAAACAAAACTTGAGTTATATACTTTTATAAGAAGCAAAAGCAATTGAAATTGATTCAGAATTAGATTTCGATGAACTGATTAAGTTCTAAAAAGGCAATTTCAGGTCTCATTTTTTTATTCGGATCGGAAGGATTTTTTTGCCTTTTATTTTGTTCTCCTTTAGAAAAAAAGGAAACGCTGAATACCGAGACGATTGCACTCGATTCAGCGACTCTAACGGCGTTTTGATTAGCGAAGCACCTAGAGCCTTGGCCCGGAATCAAAACGTCGTCGGTTTTAGTGGGGCCGTTCCGAGACCGCTAGCGCACGTAATAGACACTCGATTCGGGTCGCGATTAAATACCTTTTGGCCATCGTCAATCGTGACTTGTTTCTCAGTAACGTAACACATCGTGGTGGGTTACAAAAAAAAAGCAGCGTCAACATATTTCCTGATAAAAAATTCTCTGGCTTTATCGATGCGGTAGATAAAGAACGTCCGCGAGTAAAAATTTAATTGACTCGTTAACGACGTGTGAAACGTACGAAAGAGCTTTCGGCACATACCTCTCGGCGAGTACTTACTCGAGTCCCGAAATGACGATTTTATCAACGGCACGCGAGGTTATATTGGGCCGTAATCCGTCCGCGAGAGTCATTTTTCTCGATAACTACTGTTAAAAGCCAGTAGGATTATTAGGAATTTTATGCAACCTCTTGTGGAGTTTTAGTACGTCATATGCGTATGAAAGGATAGATAGCTTTTGCGACGACAAAGTGGAAATGTACTGAAAAAAGCTATAACTATTGGATATGTAAGGGCAAGTCAAAGGCAGAAGGCACGCATCTGAATCGGAATAACGGGGAATGTTGCGAGTGTATATGTATGACCCTTCGATACAAAACACACTTGGAATACAACGCGAGCAAGCGAGCGCACGGAAAGCTCGATTGAGATTCCGATTAAAGTTTTCTGATAGGTTTGCACAGCTTTATCGGAAAGCCCGTGCGAGTTCGATAGAGCTTTCAAACTCCCTATTGGTGTATATTTTATTTAGAGCGATATAAAATTAACGTGCGTGGGAGTCGATTAATCAAACTCGTTTAGTCTTTTTCAAGCGAAAAAATATATTACAAAGGCAAGTTTCCAGTGTTTTTCTTACAGTGCATTTCGCGAGTTCCCTGCTTGAAATATGAGAGGTTTTTAATCAATCATTTTCAAACAGGCTATACTCGTTAATCCATTTCTACAAATCATTAGCGTCACGCAGGATGACTGGTAAATGACGATTAAAATAAAAAATCGTATTTTTTTCAAATGATCATTATGTAAGCGGTAACTTTCTTTTGTACTTTTACTAAAAAAAAAAAAAAAAGACGATGAATGTTCTTTCAACCAGTAAGAGGGGCTTGTGTAATCGAATCGTGCGGATAATTTTTGCTCTATATGTAACGGTAAATTAGCCGAATCATATTCGCGAATTTAATAATACATATCAAATTAGTTACAGTAACCAGTAGTTAGAATTTATCAACTACTTCATCGACAAATGTATTTAAAACATTACTCAACGTTGAACATAATTTTAATAAACTTTTAATATTTTCTCAAAAGTATTCCGCTATGAAAAAAAATAATAGACTAAAAATATAACTCTTCAAAACGTAGGATGAGGTAAGCAATGGAATCTGATTAAGGTACAATCGTTAGAGGCGTCTCCGCGCGAGCTTACTCCCAATTAGACGCGAACTTTTTGATATACGTAATTAGAAACCGTCGAGAAGGGCTTTTTATTCGCGAACACCCCGAACCGATGCCCGCACAGGACCTCGACGTTAATAAAGACATCCACATTAATTTTCTAGACGGGGTATATACGAAATTCAAGTTAAAATCCAATCTGGCTTCGTTAGCCGTTGCCCGGGGCCATTGGATTTTCGAATTAGACGTTTCGGGCGACGTAGGAGGTGGTAGGAGTATTAAGAGCCGAGGCTTGAAATTTCAACGTAGCTCCCACGAGGGACATGTAGTTAAATGGGGCCCTCGCTTTTCGTCGCGTAATAACAGCCCTGTAGACGTTTTGGGATAACACTCGCTCATACGTAATACACGGGTGCGTACATACACACGTCGACGGGCCCGATCGACTTTTGATTAAGCCGGTACCGCGGGACGCGTCTGCCAGGAATCGAGATATCTCGAGGGTACTGTCGAGGGACTACAGGGCACGACGTTCAGCGAGTCCTTCAATCCACGCCGGGACACGAACTGCCACGAAATGATCAATCTTTTACAATTTGCCAAGTTCGCAGAGCAAAGTCGTACGTTTAGTTAATTCACTTTGTCGGCATTGTCACATCGTACGACTAGCTAACGTACGAGATAGATGCTCGGGTAAATAAAAAGTAAACCTGCGGAAAGGAATCTTTGATATAATTTCAACTGCTCCTGAGCTAGAGCCTTGATTTTAAGTGTACGAAAAAATTCAAATTGAAACAAGTTACTGGTTTTACCGAAAAATAGGTCAATTTTTTAAATATTTAGCAAATAATCAGGTTTTCATGTCTGTTCATAATCAGTTCTCTTAAACGTAATTCTGACCTGTTTTAAGATCGAAACAACGAATTGGAATTCGTGTGGGTGAGACGGTTTATCCGCACCGTTTGGCGCGAGGATCTCGTCGGTCTCGTTCCGAGACATCCTCCCGGTGATAGACGTCGTTGTCTGGGTCGATCGAGCCCTCGCTTATCATCGCGAATACTGTGCCCGGCTTTTAATGCACGACGAGATGGTTTTTATGAAACTCCCTCTCTCTTCTCGAGTTTTTTGCACCTTCACTTTTGTAAAATAAGTATGATAAAGGGAGGACGAGGTGGGGCTGGAAAAACGCACGGAAGCGAGACTAGAGGGGTCGGGGGTGGTGAAAAAAAAGAGCAAAAGGGAGGAAAAAGAAGGAAAACGTGTAATGTATGTTCCGCGTTTACCGAAGCGGTCCCGGTTACTCGTATATGCAATAAAGCATTTTTCCCTCGAGCCTCTCTCTCGTCGCGGCTACTTTATAAGTACGCGAACTAGCGCTCCTTCCACGCTATTATCGCTCGTTCTTTTTGATCGTATCCCCTCGACCCGTTACCGGCCTCGATATTATTGGCATGCCGAGCATATTTAACGAAATACGGCTTACGGCGGAGAGACGCGCCGGGGCGTTTTACGCCGACAAAGTTAGATCCTCTCACTGTCGCGCTCGATAACGACGAAGCAGAAGCGAATTACTAGCCCGCCGAATACGGTATGACGTTTCGCGAGTCGAACGGTATATCTAATCGACGGTGCGTATCGATTCGCGAATAACGACGTTGGAATTTTTCGCCTTGTTCGATGGATTATCGAATTTCCGGTGTATTAAGCCGTCGAGTGAATTACAAACTCGCAATTCGAGGGAATGCTTAAAAGGGGGTATTAGCGATCGACGGTATAGACGTTATTAGCCGAGCACAAACGAGACGTAATCCACACGCACGTAACGCTAACGTTTGCTCCGTATCTGCATGAAGACAGCATAGCTGAAATTTTTCGATAAATGGCCGGAATTGTTGACGCGGAAAGTGCCGGATTATGATTACATTTCTGGCGCTGCGGGGGCTAGCGTAAGCAACGAAGCTTTTGAGTACATTCCGCGGGTGCGTGGCCCACTATGTGAAATATTTGCGGTTCACGCGCTAGACTACGGGCCGCGCATGCTATCCTTCGCTATCTTAATAATTGGATTGTATCATCGCACTTTCGAGCGTTACAAATCACGCTCCTTTTTCGACCATTCTATTCATTATTCAGATTAGATTCCAGCTGGAATTTCAGATTTGTTCGTCTCGTTTTTAGACGATTTTTAACTTTCGAAAATGTTGGCACACAAGGGACTTGATTTATGGGTGTTTTTTTCCCTCGAATCTGATGTTAAATCCGCGGCGTTGAACTCTCTCGCAATTATCGTAGGGTTCGTCCGCGCGATTCAGTGGATGCTACTAGCGATTCTACGACTGCTTAACGCTTTCCGGTATTGCGTATACAGTCGTTCCAGTGTACTATCTCGAACTGTGGGTAATTCACAACGGCGATTTCCTACCCCACTTGCCTATTTTTTCTCTCTCCTCGTCGCGCGATAAAACTACCTTTTTTGATCCTCTTAGCACTTTCGAAACGAGCGACCAAAGTCTCCGCCTCTCTATCGCAATAACAATTCGCCGCAATCGTATTTTCCATTTTCTCCCGATTTTTCTTTTTTTTTTTAGCTCGTTGCTTCCGATATCATTTGAAGGAGCGTTAGCGACTGTATTATTCCCTCATAACGATAAAAAAAATACTCTCTAAGTGCGCATATTTTCTACCTCTCACTCGATACCAGAGGATTACAAAAAAAAGCCTTTTCAAAACAACCCATACCTCCTCGTTATCCCATTCAATCGATGCGTCCAATACCGCAGTGTGTTGCGTACACATTTGACGTGCAAAAGCGTAAAATAAAATCTCATTGGCTATCGCGTTGATCAAACATTAGTGCGTCACTTTGGACATTCTACATGGATGAAAATTTTTGCTTGGGTAATACTCTCGATGACTGGAAATGTTACACGCGCGTTTCGTTTCGCGCTACGCCGAAATTGCGTTTTCAATTGGAGCGGCAGAGGACGAAACGAGGAAAAAAAGCGCTGATCCCATAGATCGGCGGTGGGGGAAAAACTCGACTGTTTTCTTTCGACGCAATTGAATACGTCGAAATTAGCAAGAAACGTTGAATTTATCGTCCTCTCGCGGATGCGTTTTTTTTCAAGTTTATACAGGTATAGGTTGGTAGAATGCGATAATTTTATAAGCGACAAAAGTAAAATGACGACGAGGAGGGAATCGAAATGAGGGCAGCTTATGCGGAAAAAGCTTGGAGCCTTTCTTCTGCGGATTTTTTTCTGCGCGCCGAGAACCAACGAAGGGGGTGATTGGGACTGGAAGAGGGCGTAGTTCTCCTCCTCCTCCTCTCTCTCTCTCTCTCTCTCTCTCTCTCTTTCGCTCTATATCTCTTTTGCGTTCGCATCTCTCCATCGGACCAGAACGTGAGCCCGTAGGCAAGACTCGAGCGCACCAACACGGCCGACGGTTAAAATAATCTGGGAACCCGACAGAGGTGCGCCAGAATTGCAATGAGTAAGCAGACTATTCAATAATCTTTTTGTACCAGGCGCATACGCCAACTTATTTCACCCCCCCCCCTCCCTCTCCTTCTCTACGTCGTCGACTTTCCACCCCTTCAACCCTTCTCATTCCCCCGAAATTCATTGGACTCGGGACGAATCCAGGCCACGCGATCTATACGCGATTCAAACGTCGCGAGAACACCGCGCCTCGAACGGTTTTGTCTCGTTCGTGAATTTGGCATTCGTGGTTTTAATATCTTATTCAACCGTCGTAATTGCCCGGATCGAAAAATGGGGTCTTACTTGGCTCGATATAGGCCAATTCTTATAGTTTGATCTCAGGTTCGATATGTTGGGGAAAATATTGAACTATTTGAATTTAATAACTAATTAAAAATTTCTCTGATGTGAGCTTAATCTAGAATATCCGATTTTTGCTCAATGCGTAGTTTCAAAAAGAAAACCGGATTATGAAATGTGGTGAATTCAAAACTATAAATAGATACTCGTTTTTCTATCGAGCGCTCTTAACGAGACAAATTTCCAGATGAGCGATCGGAGTAGTGGACTCATAATTAGGATAATTCGTGCAACGACAAAACTGCAGATTTTCTCCCTCCGCTGTACGCAGTTGACGTAAAAAGGGTTAATGAAGGCCGTCCAACCAGTCTCTGTAAATAAGTAAAAGATCCACGAAGCGTTTACGAAGCTTTTGGGAGGAGGTAGGTACCGCTTTTCCACTCGGCCTCGGCTTTATAATTGAACGTTACGTTAAGCAAGCCCAGCCCGTATCCGATGAAGAGAGCAAACCCCACTCGAGGTCATTTTTTATGTTTCTTTAATCTTTCAGGAAATGAATGACTGTTCTCTCTCTCTCTCTCTCTCTCTCTCTCTCTTTCTATCTCCCTCCACTCTCTATAATTCGTGGTACCAACTTGACCAAAAACGAGAGGAATTCGTGATATTGTTAAACCGTGCGATTACAAGCGTCAGCGGCAAAATAGAATTTTTTACCAGAATTCGTCTTTTTATATCACGTCGAAAATTTGTCGTCGTCCCCCCGGTGCAAGCCGGAGATGAGTCGCGACCTCGCCACGGTAATGTGTCACTTTTATGGCTCTCTCTCTCTCTTTCTCTCCTGCTTCGCTTTTTCCCTAGCACTTTTCGTGAGTTTTTCCACCGATGCAATCTCGACAATTAACGGGAGTATACGATCTCGTCGTGGACCGAGACTTGCTTTGAAAAGTACGCATACGTAAATAAAGCTTGTGATATGTATTGTATAAAAGAAGAAAGAGCGCGCGAAAGAGATATTACTATGTATACAGAATGGTCGCACCCACTAGTGAGGGATTTACGATGGAATCACTCGTTCGGCGTAACAGACCGGACGTGATATATTCGCGGCAAAGTATCTCCTCGCTGTTGTGCGTAAATAACCGAAAAATAAAAAAAAACGAATCTCTCGTAGCGAGCTAGCGCTGCAGAGCGGCATACCAATGACTGTAATTTGAAAAAAATTTTTTCGTTTACTCTCGTCCCCTATGGGTGTGTGTGTGTGCTGAGAGTATTAAATACGAAAAAAAACGAGACAAAGAGTGCAGAATATTAATTTAATTTCAAAAAGAGTACGTAATTAGAATTTAATTAAGTGCACTCACAAAGGGTTGAAAAATTAACTTTGAAACAACGTTGTCGTATGACCCTTTCGCTGATTTTCCGCGCTACGTGTATAGAACCGCTTACGGAGTGAGTCTTTCACCGGCTCTCGGAGAGCGATGGAAAGTCGATCGCATATTTCGCGCGAAGAAGAGCCTGCCGGTGCAAATCTCTCTCTCTCTCTCTCTCTCTCTCTCTCTCTCTCTCTTTCTTTTCCGCCGGCGCGGTTTTTAATTCCACGGCCCTCTTTCACCACTCCGTGCTCATCCAGCAGCAATAAAGAGCAAGTTTTGCTGGTGTCGCAGCCGGCGCGCGATATCCGTGCTAGAGTTACATCGAATTTTTTTCACCCCCTTCCCTCGTTCTTATCTGTATAATTCCGGGTCATTGTTTGACCGACTGACGCGACGAAAGCCGAAAATTCAGAGACGCCTGTACATCCGACGAGATAGGCACGCATCGCGTGAAATAATTAATAATTATATAAGAGAAGAGCGTGTTTGCCTCAGAGATCTTCTTTGGCCAGAGCTAATTTATTTTTTATCGAATTTCGAGTCGATTGCGCCTAACGCTCTGCGGCTTCGAAAAAGTTAAACTCGATTTAACTTTGGAATTAACAGATCTAATTTCTGCCTCGTAGTTAAATTAACTTCATCCTTTGACTTAGTATCGGGAACGCGTTCATATATATTTTTTGACCTCGTGATATTTCTTTTCTATTACGCGAATACGGAGATCCGATGGGGAGGCAAAAATTGAACGGAGGAGGACTGGCGGAGCAGCGGGAACGATTCTCGGGTTCGCTAATAATTTGCGGATTCGGCGGGGTGCCGTGTTAACTCTGGCTCATTGAACGAGAAATATCTTTGGTTAATTTCGGTTACCAAATCCACCTCGACGATGTAGAGTAGTGACACATAATTTAATTCGACATTCCGCGAACCAGTCGAACCGATTCGCTTCGTTTGCTCGAATATCGAAAGTTAATTATTTCAGGCTGATTTCAAGATTTAATCCCGCGTGGAAGATTAAATTCGATTTTCGCTCGTGCAAAAGCCAGGTAATAACGCGCGCTGCCGAAGGTACCGACAACAAAATGAATTTTTCGCTAAAATTTCTCGATTGGCGGGGCAATGTATTAAACGAGGCGAATCGTGCGTCATTATTTTTCTACCATTCCGTGTTTTGAGCCGGGGCTTTTTCAGATATGTATATATATACGTATTTCTATTTTCCTTTTGCCTTCATACTGGCTCCGGGCAAAAACGCTATTCTTTTATTGTTACATAAAACATGATACAAGCGAATAACGCACAGGAAAATAAGACAAATTCCAGCAGGAGAAAAATTCATAACACATGTAATGTCTCGGAAAAATTTATGACAGTAAACTTAAATATTTACCAACAATTTTTACCTTGCCCTATTTTGTTGCTTATCAATTAAAACGAAGAGATAAGTTGCTCTCTCGCATAAAACCAAAATGCAAGATCCGATTTGTTCCGTTCATAAGAAAAACTGTACGAGATTTTCCCCAACGAATAATAAAATCTCGAACGTAGGGACAATTGTGTGTAAAAATAAACGACAAAGCAGAACTGGTCATGAATAAGCAGTATATAATGAATCGTAGCTGGGCGATGTTTAAATATGAATGCCAAATTTACGTTTTCTCTCGTACAAAAAGCCGAGCGTTTGTCAAAAAAGTTGAAATCAGTATACGAACAAAAAGGTAGGGGGAGATAGAAAAAATAGATGGAGTAAAAATAAAAAAGAATCCGCCATTCTGGAGACACATTTTGCTTGTGTTAGCCCGAGGGATGAGGAACCAGCGGAGAGAAAGGGCGCGAGGTGGAGAGAAAGAGAGAAATTGTGGAGAGAGGGGTGCATCAACGTTTCGGTGGAAGCTTTTTCATTTTACGGTCTCGCGGTAATAAAGCGCCGGAGCTTTGCTAGAAAATGCACGACGACGACGGTATACCAGGGGCGCGATACCCGATGACTATGCAAAACCTATTAATATGTATAAGCGCGAGAGGCACGACACTTCGCAGAGTGTAAACGTAATTCCACGGATTTCGCGAGACGGTTGTACCCGGCCTGTCGGTGAGTAGCGATCGGAAAGTAGTCCAATGACCGTGCAAAAAAAGCAGATGAAAAAACATCGATGCACATTAGTTTTCGAGTCGAAAATTGTATTCGTAACGACAAATTATTACTCGTGTACGCGATTCAGTCGGTTTGTATTGAACTTCCGGATCAAAATTGAACAAAATAAATTTCTTTTCATACTCCAATCGTCATTATTTTCTTGAATATATTAGCTTCAAGAACTACAAGAACTAAGAGTAGAGAGAGAGAGAGAGAGAGAGGAAGAGTACAAGAGTATTGAGTATCAAATACCGTATTGTGTCAAGTCGAAATTTCTCAAGTCGAAATGATGCCGATTTTTTATCTCAAATTTCTAATAACGGAAAGTCTCAATTTTCAATTGTATGTATAATGATTGCGAAGAACTCAATCGTGCCGAAGCAACAGACAAACGAGATGCTCGAACGGCCATTGCGCTTTTTGCTCGACGCGAATCTCAACCTCTCTCGCTCTCGCCCCTTAACGGTCTTCTTGACAAATTTAATTAAGCCCTTCGTCGGCGAAACCGAGACGCCGTGGCACCCTCGCGAGCGCGTGATTTCGAATTCCGATGTCCGCTGTTTACGGGCACCCGAGTAATGTTTGCATTCGAGAACAAATTACCTTCCCTCCTTCTGTCTATCTCTCTCTTCCATTCTCTTTCTCCCTCTCCTCTCCCACTGGAATAGTAAGGAATGATAAAAAAAAGGCTCGAAGAAAACAATTAAGCGCAGAGTCACTAATGAGTGAATTGTTTTACTCGGGTGAGTAACGATCGCAGTTCGTAAAATTTTCACGTATACAGACGAAGAAATATATTGCGAGCGAGCTCGATCTTGGAGTTTTATTTGCCAGAAGTTTTTTCAGCTGCAATTCGTAATAACGAGTATGGCCCGGTTTATTTTACTACATCGTTACAGCATTATTTTACAATATTTACTACAATAGAATTTCCATTAATTGAAATCTCTTTCTTCGGAACAACCTTTGGCACTGCTCCTCTCAATAACGTTAATAGATTATATTACGAGAGGTGGCATCTCCTTAATCGAGCTGTAGCACCCTCGTACAAATCCAACCACGTCGCGAAATCAGTTTCGCGCGGTTCTCGCTCTACTACGCGCACCTACACACGTTCTACCACGGATAATGTATATACTTAGACTGTAGCGATGTATGTAAATTACTCAGTCGGAAGATTGTACCGAATCGGTTCTGTATACTACCGGAGAACTGGAATTAGGACTCGTAAGGGATGTGAGAGTGGATTGGAATTAAATCAAATTCACCCCTCGCGGGCGTGCGAAAAGGCCGGTTTTAATCAATATTATAAAAGCCGTACTATTAATTATTTTCCCAGCTGTTATCAAGTCGAATCGGCCAATTTCGTTATTGAGCTTTCAATTATGCAAATACTCGCTCCACCGACGTAGACGCATACAATTAATCGAGAGTCAATATATACCCATTGGAAGCAGCCGATAATTGCCCTCAAGTAGCTTTTCTTATCCCGAAAACTAAATTCCTATTGCGGATATTATGGGGGTATAATGAGTTACCCTCGTGATTGATTTTTTTTATTCCGGGCTTTGTACTAACGCAAAATTGGAAAAATTCCGTGGTTTTTATATATAGATGTATGTATATGCGTTTCAATCTGCTGTGCCAGACCCGCGACATGTAACGAATTTAAGCAGATGGTTTGATGCATTTACTCGGGCACTTTGATACCAGCGATTGAGTATCGTGACTCATCGCGATATATTCAGCTATATCTATATCCGTGTATTATAGGGGTAGTATCGAACGATGAAGGTTGCCCTACAACCAGTCCGGAATTCGCTGTGGGTAGCTTTTGATCGCGAGTCATCGTACGTATATATATATTTCGGTAGTAGTTATTTTTTCTTTCTTTCCGCGATATAAAAACCAGCGCTCGATAAAACTCCAACACGGCAATTACGTTTTTCGTTGTATACACTTCGTCGGAGTTTATTTCTTACAGCCGGTAGCTGCTCGCGATCGATTCTGTAAAAAAAAGTTCCAATTGATCGCGGCCTCGTTCGTCACGAAATGTCCATTGCCAATGAACTTTTTCCTTCGTGGAGGCGAGCTTAGCGGCAATCTGCTCTCGGAGGGCCGATCCGGTGTTGCGAGGTTTATTCACAATTCGTGGAAAAACGCCGAGCCATCTCACGACTAATTACGACGATTTCATAAACGATCGCGCTCGCGAAAGAGGTGAATTATTTTTCTATCCTCTGCTCTTTAATTATACGCTCATCCTCCTTAACGACCTTTTTAACGAATTTAATTAAGCTCAGAAGCGGCTTGCCAAAGGAGAGAGAAGGAGCCTCTCCGTCGACGACGACGACGACGACGACGACGGCAGCGACGTCACGGACCCAAAACCTCTACACGTAAATTAGATTCGCGTGGTTTTCACCCTGGGATTCGTTATCCCGCGTGGGCTGTAATGTACTTAGAAGACCAGTAGGTATCTTGTGTCTCGTTGAAGAAAAGAGGCATCGGGTTGTACGAAACGAACCGTTGAGAGAAGCCGAGTCGAAATTTTAGAATTGATTTCCGAATGAATTTCTTCGTCTGAAGTTGCTCTGAACTTGAACACCTTGCTCAAGAATTCGATCCAATGTGACTCAGTCGTATTTTTTGACTCGAGCCTGTCTCGATTATTCGCCCCGTGATACGGCAAAAATTTACTCACGGAAAATGGAAAATTCATATAATTCTTCCGATCCCAACGTGACGTATACATATATGTATAATTATGCGACGCACTCATGAATGATAATCCGGCCAACGGTAATCGCATCGGTCGCGTAAAAAAAATACCCCATTATAATAAATGCAATATTTTTTCATTATCGGCTTATTTATGCCCGCGCGCACTCGCGTCCTCGGCAGTAAGTTCGTACCCGGGAACGCTAAAATGGCAGGATATGCAAATAGAACGTTAAATAATGCCCGGTCTCCTATATTACTAAAACAAGATAGCCCACCGAATGTATAAAATGCAGCATCCGTTGCAACCGAACGGGCCGGCTAGCCAGGGCTCGTTAACAATGTAGCTTAGTAGCCGAGACGATAGAAAATTGCTCGGTATCGTCTACTTTCCAGGATCACGAGCTCGCCTGGGCTAAGGCGAATGGTAATGGTACCGATAGCATTAGTATCCTTCGTACATACGGCGATAATAATTAACATCCGGCGAGGATATTGCGAAACTTCTCGACGGATAGAAGAAACGGAGCCGAAGTATATAGGAGAGTGAAAAAAAAGGAAAACACTAATTCCGGAAAACACCGGCTCGATCGCAATAGCCGACTATCGGTGTAATTTCGCCTTCTTTTTCTCTGTTATTCTACACAAACGCACACCTCGACCATTATCCTGCAATTATTGCGCGCATTATGGGAATTCGCGAAAATATTTCGAGAGTCAATACCCACTTTTCGCTTTTTCTCGCGGGGGAATTAATATCGCGCTATTCGTTTTTAAAGGGCCTTTTGTTCGATTAACAAGAGCGACGGGAAGCCGTGCTTCGTTACTAGCGGGAGCCTGGAGGGTGAGTAATAATCGCGCCGCGATTGATGCGATCGGTATTCCTCACGCCCGGTTGCAATAATAATTAATTTCCTAGCAAGAGAACGAACAGTGAGCAGTGAGAAAACGCTCGTTCGTTTATCGCGTCGACATAATGTTGCGGATTAAACATCGCTATTTCCTCTTCTTATTTCGATGTGATGGAAATTGTTCCACTCCTTTATCTCTCTCTCTCTCTCTCTCTCTCTCTCTCTCTCTCTCTCTCTCTCTCTCTCCCTCTCTTTCTCCTTAATCCTACCTGAGTTAAAGTATGGAAAGAATAACACGGAAGAGGATGTTTTGCAAATTGCATGTGGAATAACGACAATATTCAAGATAGAAAATAGAGAGTTAAAAACCTTATGGATGCGGTTAATGGTTATCTTAAATTGGGACAGAATGAGGTTTCGATTAACCGATTTTATCCGAAAAACGCAATGTTAAGTTTTATTTTTTGACTCGAGTACCCAATCGTACACAATTTCGCACGACCGACGATTGAGTTTGTTAATATCCGCGGAAAGAATACCCGTGGGGAGAGTGGGATCGATTTTTCCTTCTCAAATGTACCTGTTCGAGACATTAGAGCTAAGCGCAAAACGTCGAACGCTCGACATCGACATCGAATTATTTCTTTTTTTTTTTTATTTTCCCCTTTGTCGTTCTCCAGTAACGCGCGCAAAGGGAAAAATAATCCGGCCATAGAAAAAGAAGAGAAGTGTTATAGAGATACAAGTTGATGGCGCAATGGAGTTTTCACGGCAAAAAAAGAAAAGTCTGTTGTGAGATGAGCAGGGGGGGATGAGAATGTATAAATCAACATGCAAATGTTAATTACGAAGTGGCACGCTGACCGTAAGGATTTTCATTATGGGCGCGATTCTCGGCGCGAGATTGCGCTACCGAGGCTCCCACTCATCGCTGTGTCGTCGTCCCGTAGCGAGGTACGCTCGTCGCGGATGATTATCCGGCAAAGTGCCCCCTCCTGGATTGCGCTCTTTAAAAGCGCACGCGAAACTCCACCGCGTCTTCGTGTTCCGTATATCGCACGGTTAGGGGCGAGAGGGCCACTCGACGGGGCGGCATTTAATTTTCTCCCAACGAGTGTTCATTCGTCGTACCGGTTGCTCGCGACGCACGACGCTCGCTAATAGCCCGGCTATAACTTCGCTCCTGTCTTTTCCCACGCGTGGACTTTTCAACGGGAGTACTTCGCGCGTGGAAAAATAACAGGGATGCACTCGGTTGTAGGCCTAGTGGACTCAGTTCCGTCCAAATGAGGTTTCAGGTTTTTAATTTTTGTTTTATCACAAATTCCCGCTAGGTTTGTTCAAACTAAGAATACTTTCTCATTTAGAGTCATTCCAATAAGATATCGATGAAATCTTGATGGGATCCCGACGACTGAGTTCGACCGGAAGCAATTTCTAGGAAACGCTCGAAACCAAGAGATAGCTTGAGTACTTAATCGATCGCAGAAAAAACGTTTTTTAATTGCCCTACTATATAGGCGTGTAACACGCCAATACGTCTGTTCGCTTTTTACGGCGATTGGGAACGGCACTCTTCCTATATACAGAGTATCGCTAAAATTTCTGCATGTTTTTCAAGTATAACGTACAGTTATATCCAAGTTGCAATTCATGGACACCCTATACATCCTCAGACTGGAGACGAAGCTTTTACAAGAATTATTTAACGGATGCGTTGATATTTTTCAGCGGTATTTTCGAAGGCGAGTGCTATGCAGCGGGAAAAATGGCTACCGTTATATCCGGACTCTCGAGCTATCCGTTATTGAGTAATTTCATCCTTGGCGGGGTAGAAGTAGAGCTGATGAGTTTGTATACATATACAACACGAGAGACCATCCGCAACGGCTGATCGCTCTCTAGAAATCACACGGGTTGCCTGCATAAGAATCGAGAGTGCGGATGAGGATAACGATTTGAGTCGCCTGCGCGCCTTTTTTCCATTTACAAGGACCATTAAAATTTACATAAAGGCTCGCTTTAAGGGATTTACCAGACCGTGAGCGCAGACGTATTTTCGTTCGAGTATTTTATACGCGAGGAGCTCTAATGAAATCGGGAGATTTGCGTTTCGGGGAAAGACGGCCTATCGACAGAGTCAATATAATAATTGAAAAATCAGACTACGTCCTTAATGCGAAGCACGATTCGTTTTCGACGGAACAAAAGATAATTTGGCGAATATCCGATGAGGCTTGATTAATTGCAATTGATATGTCATTACCCGATATTGCATTATGCATTTCGCAGTAAGCACAGTATCGATTCGTTATTAATAATCCACGTAAAAAAAGGACTAATTCATCGAAATCATAAACTGCTTTACCGTTGGTGCTCTATTTCGACGTTTCACGAATGGCGCAACATTTTGTACAATTATCAAGGAGTAATTACATGTTAAATGCATCAAAACGGCGATTAACAGAGAGTAAATTGAGCGTTAGATCTCGTTTAGCGACATGCACTCGTACTCGATGGATTTATTACCGGCAGTTAAAGAAAATTAGATAATTCGGCCGTCTTTCTCGCTCATTCGCACGTAACCCATTTTCAGAGGGCTCCGATGGGTGAGACCATCCACCTGCCGGAAAAACCTTATTGCCGTCGGAGAAACAAAAAAGCTCCGAATGAACATCGGAGATCGATTGCCGAATGGAATTTCTAGTCTCTCGGATACATAAGGTACGAGGTAGGTACATATATATCGTCCAACTTTTGATGTCATTGACGTAAAATACTCGATATCGTTGAAGCTGGTACGTCAAATACGAGAGACGTCTATCTTGGATGACGCACAAAGACGTTGCCCGTTGAACGAGTACCAATTTTTTCTCTTCGCCAATTGTACAATGAATAATACCATGACAAAGTTATTTAGTATATGGTATGACGCTAGGAAAGGCTTTTAGAACTCCGATACTCGGTGATTTTCTCTCTTTGGCGAAATTGATTTTTTTATTCTGTCGCGTGGTGGTGAGCAAAGAGAAGAAAAAAGTATGTATTAAATTTCAGCGCTGTGATAAAAATTTTATACTGCACTTTAGAAGTAGACTAATATTAATTTAGTAAATTGCCTTTTTTTATACGTATTCGTAATAAATATCAATCTCACAGCGAATTTTTAACGGGAATTCCTTCACGAGCTATGTATTCTCACCTCGTTCTCTTTTTAATTGAGTTGCTTAGCAACCGTACAGTGTCAAATACTCATAAAAATGTCACCCCAGAGACATAAACTCTCGAGTAAATCGCCAGCCCGAAAATAAACTCTATACGTAACGCCATAATTTTCCGGCTTCCTCTAATAATGTGAGTAACAATAGTTGCGAACAACCTCCACGAAATGAATTATTTAACGTTCTACGGGATCTTAATTGGAATCGTCTATCGGGCGATACACTATTGTAAGGAATAATTTTCAAAGAAATCAAAGCTGCGCTTCTTAATTACATTCCATCCAGACGCTGTCCAATGAAAACCAAAAGTTTTAAAGCGGATCGTATCAGGATTTTCATTCTCATTTCGTTTATGGTGTCTCGCTCTATTAACGCTCCTATAGTAAAAAGTTGAAAATCGTTTCGCGTAATAGTCTCCGAGGAATAGGGCTAAAAAAAAGGAAGAGAGGGCGAGGGCGAGGGCGAGGG
>NCVS01000471.1:0-12199 GCA_003055095.1 Goniozus legneri | reverse complement strand
GGGGGGGGGGGAGAGGAGAAGAAAAATAAATTAAGGAAGAGAAAATCTCGAGACGGTAGCGTTGTCGTCGGCGTGTAATAAAATTCGGTACAATGCGATAGGGGACGCACGCGCGAGAGTCGATATACGTAATTCCGCGAGGTGCTGTTGCCCGGTCATCCTGATCGTGCGGAAATAAATTGGCCCCACGGTAAGAACCGGTGCACACACACCTACACACACACACACACACACAGTGTATAACAGGTGCAACAACCGTAGGATAGGTCTGGAGAACGCGCCCGAAGCGCCATAAAGATTCACGTACGACCCAGATATATCTATATATATATAAACGACATGTTTTCCCGGATATTATTTCAAGTTCGCATCGGCGACTCGACTCGACGAAATATTACACCGGGCACCTTATCGATAAAAAAAATAGAAGGAGAAAGGAGATGCGGTGGGGGTAAAAACAAATCTATATGTATTCACATACACTCCTCAAACAATTTATAGAACCGCTGGTCGTCGCAGATTTTTCTTTAAATTTTCATTAAATTTTTCAGAATTATTTAAGTTTAATGAGCTTTTGAGCTTTTTGAATCTTTTTCGTGAAAATTTTGCAATTTGTAAGTCATTCGCTTTTTATGAGCGTTCCTTAATTTTTTCGGAGTGTATATATAACTTGTTTACGAATGGCCGGGATGAAATTGTGCGACGAAATTGTACTCGGCAGAAATGCCAATGGAAACAGCGTTACAGGTATCGCACCAGGTGTGCGCACGTTTACATTTTATTCGGATGCACACGCGTATATAGTATCGAGGAGTGTAAAAAATATTGTGGAAAAAAGGTACATATCGTACATTCGGCAGCTCGTTCGTCGTTGATTATCGAAGCGATTTTCATTTCGGTGAAAGAAGCGGGAGGTGAGTATACGGCGGGAGCTCGTTTCTCGTTTCACACGCGGTGTCGATATCGGGACCGATTCCCAGGCAAATTGAACGCTCGAGAAGCGACGAAATAGAAATAGCGAGCATAGAAAAATGCGACGTTATTGGTATCCTTCGTTTCTTGTCTTCGCTTACGTGTTTTTTTTTTCGGCCCTCCGACCTTTGAAAATGTTTCGTTTATCGGTAATCCCGCTTCTGTTCGCGTCCAAGTTTACACGCGAGTAGGAGAATGCGAATGGAATAATAAAAACGTAGGAGAGAGAGCTAGACGCGGCAGGAGATAGGAGTGGAAAGGAAAAAGGGTATGCGTATATATAGGACGTTAGAGAGCGCGGGGGAGACTCGAGAGCACGCCGGGGCTCTCTCGTGCTCTCGACAGAGTTTAACAGTACGGTCGTCCATTATCCGACATAAGAAGCAGATTCGTGCTCGCTGCCACGTTCAAAATTAAAAAAGTGACGTAAGTTATTTTTCCCTCGCGAGGGGTGCTGGAGGGGGAGGCAGAGAACGCCTACGCGTTATAATTTTCTCTGATAGGTAGCCGAGACGTTGTTACCCCGAACCATCTGCTGCTTTTCTCTCTCTCTTTTTTTACATATACCCTCTTGAGTTCGTAGCAGTCGAGGGGTGAGCCATCTCCGAGAGTGGAAAACTCGAAATTGTCGTTTTTTCGAATGTCGAAAAGCGAATCAAGCCGTGAGAGAGAGAGAGTATTATAACGAGACGGATGGTGGAGTGTTTCCCGATGCTGGTCGCGGCACGTGCCAACGATTAACGACAGAAACGGTACGAAGCATCGTGGACTATTAATAGAAGAAAGTATCGACGGTGGAGAGCTGGCTGGGGGGGGGGGGGGGGGGTACTTTCGACGTATATAGCAAAAGCACACATAGCGTACCTTCAATCTGCCTGCCTCCAGTTTGATCAGGCAGTAATCCGTCTTGCCGGCAGCCAATAGCAGCATCGCGTCGGAGAGATGAGTTCGAAACCGGAAACTGATGTCAGTCGCACCCTTGGCCTCTTGAACTGGAAGATGGATGTAGCTCGACCCGTAGAACGACACTGCAATTCAAAAGTAAAGCGACGTGAGATTCCTCCCTCCCTGCGTTCGTGCGAAAATGCACACGAAATAAATCACGCTGGCGTGAATAAATTTTATAGGTATATACGGGGGTAAGATGAAAGAGATAGAGAACTACTGGCGCAAAAGACGCGCTGAATGCCGAAGGACTTTATACAATTTTCGGTGAAAATTCTGAAATCCATTACCCGTGAAAAATTTTGCGATTCATTTCTCTTTTTGTTCTCGTGGACAACTCGCAAACGACATGTAACCGTCCTGAAATTCGTTCATTCGTTGTGTTCGATCGACGGTGAAACATTTTCTTTCGAAGAATAAACAGATTGACATAGTCTATCGCGACGATTACACTCTTTCTAATTAAAAATCGGACTATTCTTTGAACGAACAATAGCGCTCTTGTTTATTTTCTTTTACACGTACTTCAATTCGTTGTAAGTTTTCGCTTTGTTAATTCATCCACCTCTTGTCTTTCTCGCTATTGGCAAAAAGCGAAAAACAGGAACAATATAGCGTCTGAATGATTTGAGTAGAATTGAGTCCAGGAAGATATATGTATATATAATTCAATTATTTCAATTAAGCAAAGAATTTCAACTCGTCTGAGTTTCCAAGGGTAGTTTCGTGTCGCAATACCGAAAACGCCAACTTTTCCACATTCCTTTACAATAGTGAACCATCCAAACGATGCAACTTTTTTAATTAACCCTGCAAGCTTCTCGCGAGTTATCTACATAATGATGATTCCACTGGCAATACGCAGAGAATAGCCTGTACCAGATTTCTTCGTATCCGATTCACAAAATTAACTTACAAGTTCATAGCAAGCCTCGACATAAATCACCAATTATTCTGCGAGCAAGTCGAAAATACTGCGCAAAAAGGAAAAAGAGAGTCGAGGAACGTAATAAGATTTTGCCATCTAAAAAACTGTAGAAACTATACGTGTTTCGTCGTTAGAGAAAATTTTCTTGGCAAAAAGTTCATATCGAAAAGTAAAGCGGAACGATTACGCACAGAGAACGATTTTGCAGCGCACAGCTACTTTATTTAGACGGAAAGCAAACGCGCATATACATACACACACACAGCCATTCAAACTCTCCTGACTCTCGACTCTATCCAGTGCGCTGGCTCGTTTTTCTCCAACACGAAGCGTGAATTTTCATATAATTTGCGATTCCCTAGAACGTCTCGGAAATACGCGGGGAATAATTTATGAGTTGATTTTAACACAGTTGTGCTTTTGTCCTCGTAGCGTCTAAAAACGATCAGGGAGCGACATCAAACAAAGTCATTTTCAAGTTATTTTCGCGAGAGATCTCTCGAAAAGCGAGCGTTATTTTTTCTCGCTATTGCACCAGTTGTATGAATTTTAATTAGCAGCTCCCTCCGTTTATTCATTTTTCATATTTTACAATTTGTTTTTTCTTCATTTCATGAATATCCTATTCAAGATAAAAGAAAAACAAGACGTCTTTTCTCACTTGAATGTATAATCGAGACCAATTTCGTGAAATATAGTATTCTTCGATCCGAATGTAAAAATCAAGTTGGCTCAAGGGACTGTTAATTGAATACATATAGGAGAAAGTACATAATTCATATTTTTCATCTCTCGTTAATAATATAATTTGTTTTTAAACGGTATAATAATACGAGCTGTGAACTTCAGAATCAGCAGGAGATGAAAAGCCGAACGTCATGAAGCTTCAAACAGCCTGAAGTGTATATAGAAAAATAAAATTACATTTCGTAGGAAGCGTTAAATCATGACATCTCTTGCGTTATATGGCTTCTCGTATAAATATACGATTCATTATTCGTTCTACATCTTATTATTTAACGGTTAAACATTTTGGTTGATACCCCCATCTCTTTCTCTCTCTCTCTCTCTCTCTCTCTCTCTCTCTCTCTTTTACTTCATACCGGACTCTCTTTATTGCCAATATCTTCCCTGTATTCTAGTCAAGATAGTTCTGGCGTAATGGCTGGATGCAACCAACCCGCCTATACCATAACTTTGCCGGACGGCTTGTAGATGGCGTCTGTACAGCATCGATAGAATAGTTAAACGTAATTTTGAATAATCGGTTACGGAGAATTTAGCATACCTCGATGGAGCTGCCCAATAGTTACGAAAAATTCTGTGCCAATTACTCCTTTTTTGACCGACGGATGGATTCATTCAACCACTGCGTATATTTTGTACGAAAGAATCTATTTCGGAATTAGTTTTTTGAAAACATGAAGATATATCTGATGTTTCTAGTTTTTAATTGTGAAACGATCTGGCGATACGATAACAGTTGAATCTAGTTGATGTTTCGTTACGATTGTTTTAAACCTTTTTATCGCGTTTTTGAGTAAAAAGTAAATACGCGACGCGCCGGTGAATAGCATGTACACAGCGATACTATGAATAGTAGTGAATAGAAAGGCAAAAGTATAAAGAAAAACGAAATTAAATAAAATATTTTAACACAATTTTAGTGCTGATACGAATGTCCTGAGAAATAAAATTCGTATATGAAGAAACTCAATAAAGTTACGCTCCTAAGTGATGAAAAAATGAAATATCAGAAAAACTTACGAATCCGTTAATTTACCGCGAGACAATCCATAAAAAATTATGGGTGATATCGATTTTCACAATTTTTGAGCCGAAAATTTACTTATGACCGTGGTCGTCGTCGATTTATAATTTAATGTAATGAAAAGGACGTATAAAGCCCGCATTCATCACGAAACGTCGTAGGTACTACAGTACAGTAGCTTTTTCCCTACATTCCAAAACATCCCATATCCCATATGAGCTTGCACTTTCGTCTATTTTTTTCGAAACGCCCGGGTCACTGCTTAATATTGCGCGAACCATCGCTCATCTGTCAACAGTTTATTATTAGTGTACATAGTGCACCGGAAACAAAGAACTGTTTAGAAAACATCGAATAGTGAGAATTCTTGTTTCGGTGAACCTTTGATCATTTCAATACCTGCGTTACACGTTATTACAACGTCGTATACCGATTAAAGTCAAGATATGAAATTCTGAAAGCAACTTAAAACAGAATAAAAATACAATATTAACGACGGACCAATCTGCCGATTGGCTGTCAAGTTCCGCAGACTGAAAGGTGCTTTTCACTTACAACTTCTACTAAGGATCTACTAAACTTTATGTTTTCTATTTCATGTAACAAACGATCCAATTTCTTATCAATCTACTATGCTTCTTTGCAACCCGCTGTAACTACTGCAGTCGCTCACGACCTAAGCCGTTACATAGCGACTGTAAATAAAATACCGAGAAAAATTTGTGGAAAAACAAGAAACAGGAGACAGAAGATCGAGGCAAGTTCGAGAGCTTTTTACTCGGCGTAAAAAATATTTATCGTAAAAACGAGCTAATTAATTCAGCATAATCGGGCAGGGGAATCTCGCTCGTTGGCCATTAAAAACTACCGAAGACAGGCTTTCCTCTGTCCTTCGTATATTTTTCACGCTGGGTTTCCTCGTCTCTTCAACGTGCCTCTCTCGATCATCGAAGAACGGGTTCAAGTGCGCGGAATAACCTTACGCTCCATTAAGTACGGAGAATCTCTCGGAGCTTCTCTTCGCGGCGCTTTCAAACGGTCGGCGCGTAAAAACATTAGCGTGTTCGTTGAATCGATCCCTGATGTCATCTCTCCTGTGTTTTGCACTTCATTGCATCGTGGGGTACTCAAATCGCATTCTCACCCGCGCCCATTCTATGTTTCAACGAAACTCGAATATAGTTGGGTTCGTACGCTATATGTATAGGTGTGCACATAATATTAACCCTCGCGCCTGCCCACCCATCGCAGAGCTACATTAGCCTCCACATGCTCTTGTTCTCTATCTCTCTCCCTTTCCATTTACATATACGTATGTATATACATGGTGTCTTTTTCAAATCAAATCATTTTGAAAATACTTGCATTTCAATTAAATATTATTCGACCCAATTTTGCAATCGATGTTTATAAAACTTCTATTCGTTCAAAATAATATTTGACTACGCAGTTTCGAAATTTCTCAATACTCGGATGGATCGATTAAGACGAGACCACCCTATATGTATGCGCTCGCATATCAATGACTACCTATATTTACTCGCGCACACTCGAGAGACTGGTGTGCATTGTGACGCGATTGCGTGACACACGATGATTCCATTACACCGAGTGCCCCGAATGCGGATTTCATTTCTTTCTGTTTATCCTTCGTCATTCGATCGGGTCGTTCGCGAACCTAGTGTGGCCCTTTCATCAAGTACAGTTCGTTGCAATACCATTTCCCCCCCCCCTCCCCCTCTCTCTTTCTCTCTCGCTCACTCTTCACGTGACGCAATCTCGAGAAACGTCAGTAGAATTCAGGACGAATAAAAATGTCGCTCACTCCCAATCGATTTTAAAATGTAAAGTTTCAACGATGTATAGGAGAGCATAATTCCACTCGATTACGATGATAAAGTGGAACGACGAAATTAATTCAGCGAGTGCGCTTTCCGAAAAAGTTCTGAGAAATTATTTGAAAGTGATAAATAATTCTAGAGCTCGATTCGTCAAAATTTCATCGTTCTCTCTGCGCTATAATTGAGAAAGGGAAAGATGCAATTTAACCCCGTCGATGGCGCTGATCGAGATACAAGAAGAGATTAGAAGCATCGGGCGTACGACATTTACGCTGGCTCAAAGTGATATTCAATGAGAGCAGGGGAGCACTGCTTTAAGAGGGGTTGCGAATAAGTTTCTTCTTAAAGGAAACTGTCATTGGATATCGCTCGTCAGGTCGCTCGCAGTTATCGGATTTGGTGCGTTCGAACCCCTCGAGCATCCGCACTGTGCCAGGAGAACCTGAGAGAGGCGTTATTAGATCGATCACTTACCGAAATGCACCTACACGAGAGAAATACACGCCCGAGTCATAAATGACGCGGAGGGCATTGAGAGCGAATCAACGCAAAATTATATTCCCCTTCTCGTTTCAACGCCCTAACTATCAATGTTGATATCGATTTTCGCGATACCAAACGATGCAAATTAATCGGGTAAGCTAAAAATTCTTATGCAATTGTAGCGATCGTAAGGGAGAGCAATATAATTTCGGATCGATCTCGAGCGGGCGAGATGGGGCCACGTAGAGAGGGAGGAAGCGTTTGACTGACTTGGCACGACCCGATCATCCCCAGTGCGCGAGAGCTTTCCGCCTGTCGGGGCAAAATGAGGCAAACGAGTTTCGCGGTGTATGACAAAAACGCGCATCGCAATGAGAAACTCCACAGAGCGTTTCGCGAACTGCTCACATGTCGCGATGAATACGGATAATAGAGAACATTGCAACCCCCTCCCCCCTTTAACGCCAACTGTCGTATTATACCCCGGCTCTGTTGACACACACACATTCGTCTAATAGACTGACACTGATTGTGTATTCGAGCACTCTCCCTGCATGGCTCCCTATAGTAACTGCATTCATAACAATAGTAAACATATCGTACGTAAACATTTCCGTAATGTTTATCGTCCCGATATCTCCGAATTAAAGTCTCGTCGATTTCGATTCAACCCCTTAAAGTGTAATTCTGTTCGATATAGTAGTTTATTTATGCCAGTGAAAGATTATTGCCATTCATACGGGTCATTTATAATAACATTGTTTGTGATAATTCATATCTGCAAAATTGATTTACCATAGTTGATATATCGGTAAGTATATGATAAATTATTACTAGACTATTTGCAAATGAGAGCATAGTAATAAATTTAAAACATTTCGTCATTTGCGAAAATCGTTGTCGTTATTGTTGGTTTCTGACACAAAGGCCAGGTTATTAAATTATTATTCTGCTTTTCGAATTTGTTAATCTACTTATATGTACATTATTAATAACCTATAGGTGCGATTGACGCTTTAATTAAAATTGCGGTTTCTCATTATCCATATATATTTCTGTACATCTCGACTTGTTATACCGAGCTAAGTGAAGTGTGATTTTTAACGAATCTCGGTTTTTCAGAGCTGGTTAAAGATCAGAAATATTGACAAATTTTCTAATTTAATTTAAGAGTTCTATGAGAGAGCTATGAAAACTATCGATTAATTGGAAAAAGTAACAAACCTCTTATTTGTTTCACATATGCAACTATATATTGGTATTTATTCAATTGTCGTAAATGCATAGTGTAATTTCGGTCTTGCAATAGCTCGTGTAAACGATCCTGTTTGATTTATCAATCGTAATACAGCATTACCTGTGAATGTATATTATACCTTCGATCTGATAAGAGAAATCATAGGCAACAATATAGTATTAATCTCCCTGAGCGTTATACGTATATCATTATGGAACGGATCGTATCGGCTCGTACGAGTCGCTCGGAGTAACAACGCACGGAGCTCGAAAAGCAACTTGTGAAATCTGTAAATTTGTCGGTAACGGTACGTCGACGTTGCTCGATATAACTCGATTCGGAATATCCAGCGATCCAGCGGTTAATAGCAGTTACTATATGGAAGGCAGGAGCGAGAGAGAAATCGTTCACCGCTGACGCATCGAACACAACGCGCGTAGTTTACGCAGTGCGCTCCCGTGCCCGGGCAAAGTGCACTAGAGCCACGGTGTAACACTCGATGATTCTATTAGGGTCGCAGCGGAATGTGAATTTCATGTCTCTCACCTACCGTCCCCCCCTAGCCCCCTTTATACGTCATTTCATCATGGAAGCGCGAACTTCGGTGTCGCGAATTGCACACAAGCCTTTCTCCGACTATCCACGTCGCTCGAAATAGCACCGGAAACGCGTACAATCAATCCAAGTTATCGAGAGGGAAAATCTTGATCAGGAAGCTCGAAAATTTTGGGTTTATGACCTCGCGGAGGCTGTATTCGGTTTCAGGATTAATAACGCCCGCGAAGAGTTGTAAACCGATATAGGTGGGATTATCGAGCTTTGCACTTGTGCGAACGCGGGAGAGAGATTATACGACATTATACGGCGCGAAAATATATAGTTGCGTGTAGTTCATATTTAATCTGGCGCACCGCATTAACTCATTAATAACTCGGCAAACTGTTGGCGAGGATTTGATATTAATACGGGTGAGGATATCCTCTATATCTCGCTTATCTTATTCGTTTTTCAATTTTCATCTTTTGCCGGTGCGCTCTTTCGTTTCGTTTAATTATATAGCTTACTTTTGGAAATAAAAGTACAGAGTGCGTTATATATATATATATATATATATTTATATGTATAGTATATACATATATGTATAATACCCCATGTGTATATGTATTCGTGATTTTCACGGAACTGGGTGATTTTTCAATTTACGTTTGTTGAACCGGTGCCATGTGCAAGATCAGACTACATAGTACGTATACATACATACCTCGCGGGCTCGAGCCGGATGTGGTTTTCTGCTAGACTCGAAATTCCGTTCCCTCGAGAGGTTGGATTTTAAATAAGCCTCTGCATATGTCAATTCGGAATTCGAAATCCAGATTCACTGTGTGTGCGCGCGTTAGGGGTCACGTTTACCCTTCTGCGAGTTGCGATAAAATACCGAAAGCGAGAGAGAAAAAAATGTTTAATGCATAATCGCGATGATTCGTTTTGGGTAGAAATCGTTTGCGCTCCGAAGGAAGATTGATATAACCTTCTATCGTTCAACTTCAGGATTTTCGTTGTACAGATCAAACAAGAATCGAGACTTTCATCGTTCCACCCGAATCAATCAAACACTCCAAGTTCTTGTTTTATCTCGCTCCCTGGAGGATTTTTCTGCTAAATCTACAGTGAGTATCGGAGCCCTTGTACTCCGGCATGAAATAATTTCCGAAGATTGGAGGGGTCGAGTTTGTTGGTGCGTTGTGTGTTTGACCATCGTCTCCGCCTTCCGATTCATCGTGAGCGTTCGTTCTAAGAAAACGAATCGAACGGAAACAACTGCGAGAACGATTATGGTTGACGAATGCAATCGCGGTGAATTGACCCAGATACGATTACATGTGTTTATATGATTTCTATAACTTCCTATTCATTAGTTAATTAGCTGTCATCGAAATATCGTTATAGCTGTATTAATTTTCAGCCTTAATTAGAGAACTACTCTCATTACAGCGAATTAACGTTACAAAACCAGCTATATTCGACAAACAATTTCATGTAAAATTAGTTGCCGAATAAAAATGAATTAAAAAAAGAAAAGATGAGAAGAAACTTTTTATATGGAATGCCCAATTACAATACCCGATTGTAGTACCAGGAAGGATCTATTGTTTCGACATTCTTTTAATTCATGTACCTTTCTCATATGCCATGTATTATGTTATGAGATTCAAAAACGAATCCGAACATCGCCCGAATATATCGACATGGTTTGATAACTCGATAACGCGCTTACAATTACACTTTTGTTCGCTGAATTTTCGATTACGCTTCTACACACAGCCGCACCTCAAGCACGACCTCCATAATTCTTTCTCTCTTTCGACCATGAACAGCTGGCTGTTGTATATTATGCGCATTATTATATCGATGCGGAAAAGATCGAAGCCCGACATTCTATTTCTCTTTACGAAAAAATATAATCTAAAGGTAATAAAAGATATAGCGAAGAATATTCTGTTATGGCAAAAAATATTTAATCTAATCAAGAGAATTGTTAACTTTTGATTACGTAAATATATGAACATTAAAAATAAAAGTTTGGGCTATAAATGGTTGAATGTTCAGGTCAAAAAATTAGTTGACGCGTCACTCATAAGATTCTCGTGCTCCGATACCTCGATATCTGTCATCCGAAAGTATAACGAATATCTTTTGACGCTCGACATGTGTGTGTGTGTGTGTGGGGGGGGGGGGGTCGTTTGTTGCGTTGGCCTCATGTGTTTTCCCCTGCGCCGTACTGATGCACGTTCCAGAGAGGCGGCCTAACGCAAGTGCAAACCAGCAAAGGCGACACGGCGAGCAGGGTAGGACAGGTCGGGTGAGGGAAGAAGGATCACCGCGCAAGCATGCTGTGTCAACAACGCCCCGGCACGGTTTTGAAGCAAGAAGTGCACCGTTAACCCCCATGCCCCACACGTACATAAGCGGCAAGACCGATTGGGAAAGGTTTGTTTCTGTAAACAAAGCTCGTATAAGCCGGCAACTAATGCACCTTGTCTTACGTATCACCTTACAATTACTCGATCTAAATCGTTTATTGCGATATCGAGATATCTCATTTTCACGCGCTGACGTGAGTTTTATTTCCACCGGGACAACGGACAAGGAAGATTTAGTCGTTTCCGTTCGGAGCAAATGTTCTTTTCAGTGAAAAGAAATTCAAACCGGCAATGCTGTACGATATTGACTAGGCGCAAAACGAACCGCGAAATTAACGAGGCGGGGAAACGGACCGAGTCAATCGCGCGTAAATAACATAAAGCGCGCTAACGCCGTTCATCGTGACGGAAGAGAGTTTCGATGCAAACGACCGTCCACACATCACAGCGCTGCTGCAGTGACTCTTTATAAAATAAAATATCGATCTTTCCTTTAGTCCCCGTTTCGATTCATGAATATTACAAGAGGCTCGCGTCATTTTGCGCGCGAAAGAACTTGTAAGCAACGTTTGAAATATTCTCGCATCGAAAACACCGCGCGTGCTCGTTTATTTGAAATCGACTGAATTTTAGAGAGGATTTTTTTTCAATACATATTGCATTCTTAATTACGCTATAAGCTCGTCATCATGAATAACAGCCGATGGATTTATCTAACGATCGGAGGCCGATCGTAGCCAATAAGAGTTAATCGATAGCTCCAATTAACGACAGGTCAATCCGAATACGTACTATGGAAATTCACCTGTATGAATAGCTTATCACTATAAAAATTATTTGTTTGCTTTTCGTTTGTTCATAATTACACGCGCGAGAACACATAGTATAAAGCGTATCGAAAGAGGTGGTAAAAACCCATTATTACACACATAATGTGATTCATTGGAAAACTATATCTCAACATGTTTTGTTCTTAAAATAATCCCTAGGGAATTACAGTCGTTAAGGGATCATTCCACTTTGAAAGCCGGAAAAAAGCCTTTTTTCAATCATTTTTTTTTTATGAACCTTTGTTATTATGAAAAAAACGTTCATATGGAT
>NCVS01000470.1:192488-213189 GCA_003055095.1 Goniozus legneri | reverse complement strand
TTTCTAGTTTTGTCAGAACTGTACTGCCTCAACCTCCTTAAGAACAATGTAACAATATAAACTTTTCAGTAAATTATTTTGATAGTTGTATTGGGAGTATAGAACCCAGTTTTGGACGCTTTTCACTTTTTTGACCTTTTTTACTGAATACGTATGTTCATAAAGCTGTTCACTTTTACACTTTTTTTCTCGTAAAGAATTATAATCTATTAAATAAAATTTGGGTTTCATCTTATTTATATTTATTTTTCAGATAATTCGACAAAGATAGTATTGTATTCTTCGTCGTTAAAATGCAGCGACAGAATGCGTGGTCTCGATGTGGCGTCTGTCTCGCGCGAGATAAAATTCTAGATCGATCGTTACTATAACAACGTGTACAACAGTCGTCACCCCTCGTTAGATTGTATCCCCCATCGTCAAGGTCTTTCCTATGAACTGTGTGAGTATTACATGGACCTTTATAAATAACCCCCTGCGTACACTTCGCAAATTATAAGAACGATTGGACTTGTCCGAACATGTTTATGAAAATTTACGTTACGTTATAGCTAAAAATAATCATTTTTAATATATTAATTATTTTATTTACTTATTAAAATTATAGTATTTGATAAAATATCGATACATTGGCATATTTGTATCGAAATCTTTTACGTGACGACGCAAAAAGGGCTCGGTTGGTATAGGCTCGATAAAAAATTAAATCGTATTCCTTTCGTTCCTTTTTCCTCTCTAATGCACCAATCGCGTTAAAAGCACCAAATTTATGGCGTTGCAAAGAGTCCCGTTCCATCAATTCTTATACTTTAAATGCAGGAAATGGGTTGAGCCATACAAGCGTGCAAAGGTGATTACATTCGCATCGCGTTTAGCGTTGCTTCCGAGTATGAATAAAACTAGAGCGGGTGTCGGTTCGAATTCCGACGGCTTCGAACTTTGTAAATAAGTTAATTAAACAACTGTTAGCAAAGGAGTGGTAGTAAAAAAGTTGTAACCATCGTATTCATTTCAATTACGAAATTCACCAAATCTTGTTCGTTTAAGATTAACGGCGATAAAATCGATCAGTTGGTTAATAGGTTAATTTTTCAATGGATCAATTAATTTCTGTACGAGTAAATTGATTAAGCCGATTTTTCAAACTAAACGAGATGAAACTAAATGAAAATTATTTGTGTATTATTTTGTACACATTACTTATGTTTTATCGATCCGACGGCGCATCAATTTTCGCCAAGTTTACTCGATGGCAAAGTATTTTCTCCGTATCGCGTCGATGTTTACAAATCGTGTCGAAGGGGGTTAAAAACTTCCTCCTGTACTCGGAAAATGATCGTAAATCTCTATCGTTTGCACTTGAGCCCCTTTTTTTCACCCTACACTCCCAGCTCCAACTACATTAGCGTTCGCATAGAATCCGTTGCGAATCACGACACGAATCTGCCATTTTCTACGTCGGAGACGAGACACGTGATATTTCGTGCTCGGGCGTCGTGTAAACTCATTCTTAGCGTTGGGCTACTCGTCCTGTCGTTACAATTTCAAACATTACGTATATTAGTGTACGAGGTTTCAATTTCTTCCGTTCCAATTAGCCGTCTGAGTTGACCTACTTACCCCGTCATCGCCCTATCGCCCTCAAATTCGTACCCTCCCATTTCTATCTTTACGATTTTTCCCTCCAGCTCGGAGGAAAAATTAGACCTCGATTTTTCCGAATGGGCGTAATTTTACACGCGTCATTCGAATAATTGGCAATTAAGGTATCACGGTTAGTTCATCGCGCGATGACGCGAGGAGAATAATTTTCTATTCTTCTCTCTGGAATGCTGAAATTAGAGTTTTTAGCATTGGAAGAAATTTTCCAGTTTGACTGTGTCGATTAGTAAATATCGATTAGTTGTATTTACATTGTCTCTGATTATTTCAGAAATTCAGTTTTCAGTCAATTACATTGGAAAAAAATGTTGAACTACATAATATGCATTTATATACTGCCAAGTGGATATTTTGATCATTAAATTAACCAATAAATTTTTCTCTCGACAAAATATTTAATTTATTTAATTGGTTCAACATTTTTTTTTCAGTCTAGAAAAATAATTACCTTTTGTTATTCTCATCAAAAACCCTCATCAGTGGATTATTTTTGTGATTCCTGAAGATTCTGGAAATGTGATAATTTTCATTAGAAGATTCTCTGAAGAGAATTTTAGTTAATTATTGTTATCAGTGTTGAGGACTCAACATTGTCGATAGGAAGGTAGGATTCGCGTGCTCGCGTTGAGGCAGGGAAGAGCGGAAAAGAGGAAGAGAGAAATGAAAAGTGGGATGGGTCGAGGTATGACAACCGAGTTTGATTTAACGAGTCTAAATGTGCTTGCTGTATAAGCGAAAACCGCACCCTCGTCTTTCGTTTCCCACTGGCCTACTAAAGCCTACGAGCTCGCGCGCTCGTCTCTCGCGCCTTTCTCAAAATAGAAACGTCAAGGAGGACGGCTAGATGGCTCGCGCGTTATACCAATCTCGCGTAGAAACAGAGGACGCGATAAACGAGGCATCCTCGATGAAAACGAATCAGCGAGAGGGCGAAAATCGATGAAACTCGGAAAAAAGTGCAATCGGAGAAATTTACGATACGATTTATTATCTTGTGAGGAAACAGTAAAATGTTAATCACAATAATAATACAAGTTTACTGTATTGATTAGTAAATGATAAATTCGTTAACTAATTATTTAGTCAATTCAAACTATTTCTATTTTTTGGGGGTTATTTTTGCAAGAAATCCTTTGGTGGACCTTTTTGGAATTTTCAGGAAAAAATATCAATACACATTTATACACTGAAAACAAATATTGAATGTACTTCATATTTGTTCGAAAATATAGAAAGAAATATTTTGTTCGATAAAATGAACTATTACTTGGAATTAAGAAATATTGTTTAGAATAAAACTAGTATTTTTAATTCAAACAAATATCTAAATCGATCAATAAATTTTTCACTCAAATTTTATTGGACATTCAATTGGTTCAATTTTTTTCTCAGTGCATATGCAGAATTTTCACAAAATGGCCGATGGAATTTCGATGAAGAGCAGCCGTGCAAATCCGCAACGTCGATCGCGTCGATATTACTCGTTACGTAATAATCTTTACGTTCGGTTGACTCACACGCGCGAGAGATCGCGCCGTTTTAATAAAACTGCCGGAAGTGACGAACCGTCGCGCATAACGTAGCTCGACTGTCAATGAGCCTGTCGTACCGTTTTGCAACTGCCCCGATAAACAAAGAACCTTTCGGGTTTTTTTATGCGCGTCACGAGCGCAAAACTCGGAATCCCTCTCGGGATTGACTTTTCGCAATCCCTTTGGGTTCGCGAGCCCGCGAATTCGCGACAATAAAAAATTTACATCCCTCGCGTCTTCATTTTCATATAAATGTGGACAGAGAGGATATTATGTGTGTTTCGTTTTGGACAGCGAATTACATAATCCTCGCGACGCCAGATGAAATACGGAATAGCACACTTGACCGATCAACTTGACCCACATTCGTTTCAAAATCATCTTTTTTTTAATTCTTTTTTATCGTGTATACAAATATCGCGCGGAATTCGCAGGGACGAGATTAACGGACAAGAGTGAGGTCGAAGGAAAATATCGTGGAATAATTTCAATTACACAATTATAAACAATCGTAAACCTTGCATATTTTTATTTACTTTTTTTATTCAATTTAACTTTCCCGTCGCCAATATTGTGGCCCCCCAAACATTTTCTTAAGTTTTTTTTTTATTGATTCCTATTTATCTCATTATTTGAGTTTTTAATTTTTGTTCTTATTACTCGAGATAGTGGGGTAATTTAGTTTCAAAAAGAAAAAGTAATTTTCGATAGATTCTTCATTTTTGTTTTTAGAAAACGTTTTTTGTTAACGTTAACATCTAAAATGAGTTTTCTTGCGAACTTATGTGTAACACGCGCGCGCGTCTACATTAAATTATCACAAGCCGATGAGTTCGAGAGATCAGCTGAGCGAGTTCGCGTAAAAGCGGATCGAAAAATTGTATTATCGTAATTGTTCTATTATTATTGTTTACGAGCGAGCGCTAAAGTTTTCTTCCACCAGGCCCATCTCGATAATGGAAGCGCGCCTTTTTCGTAAGACAACACACACGTTTAGGTGCTAACCGGAAAAACATTGTAGGCTATCGCGACGAATTTAACTTAACGGTTCGTTTTCCAAGTGACGTAAGTTGACGGTTAATGTTGCAATACGCACATGCACGATGTGCAATTCTATATGCTAATAAAGCTATAATAGATCCTGTTGTAATAAGCGAACGCAGTTTTGTTCGACTTTCCTGCTTCCTAATTACTAGATTAGTAATTACTAGATTGGCTAATTACGACTAACTAATTATGATTTACTAATTATGATTCACTGATTACAAAATTGATAACAAGAATTTGTTTTAAATGATTAATTTTAACGTGTCAAAACATTTATATTTTCTCTTTATCTACTGTGGCTATTCATAAAGAAAATTGTTCTCAACAGAGAAATATGCGAGCTAAGAGCACACGAGTACGCGTAACGGAAAGAGTACGGTTATGAAGAGTATTGTAAAATGTTTTTAGTTGATTCTCTCTACAGTTACGCTTGTTTATATGGAGCCTGGAAGTAAAACAGATCTTCGAATACGCGGCATTTCATTTTCCTCTTGGTCTCCGTAATTGGAATCGCCGAGATGCGGAAAATTGCGAAATTCTTAATCCGGTTAACAACATTCACCGATATAATGAAATATCTTCGAAACACGTCGCTCGTGGAATTCAAAGTCGCTTCGAAAAACAAAGATAATCGCACGCGTGTCGTGAGAAGCTACGAGATTGTACACTGAAAAAAAACTGAAACTGATATTTATTTTGCTTAATAAATATTAAGCAAATTCGACAAATTAATTTCAGTGAAAAAAAAAAATTTAGTCGAGTCGTCGAGTGAAATTTCAAAATCGTTGGTGAATTATGCAGTTGTATTGTGATTTATTAAAAACTCAGCGGGGATAAAAGGAAACGCGAGATCGTGTCAAGGAAACCGTTTCACTCCCTCGCGCGTAATTGCGCGCGTTGGCTGAGCGAGAATCGCGAGAGTCGCGAGGACGACAAAGATTTTCCAGGCGCGGCCGAATCTTCGGATGACAACCCTGGCATTGAGAGCTCGCACGTGTGTTTGCGCGGTAATTAACTCGCTCGCTAAATGTTAAAGCGTACGCAGTTACAGATCTGGTTACGTAACGCGCGCGTGAATTATTCGCGATCGCGATGATGTCTTCACGAACGTAAAGAACCTCGAAGATTAGCGCTGCCGTAAGAGAGGAGAATATCGCAACGGCGTTGCATCACGACGGTGAATTGACGCGAAACTCAGAAATATCGTACGCCCAAACTGCTTCCGTTTAGCTAACAAGCGAGAACGTTAAACAATGTACAGAGTGTCTCGGATATTTTACAGGATTCTCGAATAACGAAATTCGACGTTCTCTGCTCACAGTTTCGGAATTTCTCGAGTGCTGTGTCTCTGCTAAAATTATTATAAAAAATAATATTATGTATTTTTCGCTATTAACTCCTTAACATACGAATTAAAAAAAAATATAAAAATAAATGGATTAAAAATAAGATAATAACAAGAAGTTAAATAACAAAATCAAAGAATTAGAATAAAAAAATATGACGTCTCCCAGTCAATGTATGGCAAGTGGTTAATGACTTTTTTTCATGTTATTTTATATATATTGTTATTATTATTATAATAATAACAATATATATTATAATGAATATATTATATTATTACATTATTATCGTTGTTATTATTTTTAACTGTGTACACGTGTAAAATGGAATTTATTTCATGTACTACATGTAAGTGTTTTAAAACCTTGTTGGCAGAAAGCCATACACTTATGGCTGATAGTCACGTTCGATTGGCCAACGATGAACTCGAACCCGGTGACCGTACGAGAAATATTGTAAAAATACTCTCTCTTTCGGTTTTTCACGATATTTCTTTACATCGGTGATTTCGGGACACCCTATAGAGTTTCTTTTTCTCGCTCTCGTTTCGAGTGTGTTTATTTTTCAATGGGGCTTCCCCCTCGCGCCAAGTCGTTAACGCGAGATGAAATCGTGTCAAAGTCACTCGCCGGAAGAAACGGAACACCTCCACGGACGCGATTTATTTGCATCGATGACAATTTTTCGAGCCCCGTGTAATTCTCTTTCGCAACACCGCCCAGGAATTCCTCGTCAATGAAAGAAGTCTCTCGAGAGGGCGACGCTTCGACGCGGTAGCACGTCAAGGTAACACTTCTTCAAATTTCTCTATTTAATTCTAATAATATGGGAAACAGCACTGAATATTCTATAAACAAATATTTCTCAAATTTCAAATATAAAAAGTGGAAATTAATATTTTTTTCAGATCATGAAAATTCAATTATTTATTTCCAATAAAACTTTTTGCACGTTTTTTTTGTGATAACTTTATGCACAAAAAGCCGTAATATCCAACAATTTGTGATTTACGAGCACGAGTAGATATTTCGAGTGCGGGACGAGTGCATCGTTTGCTTTATCTATCGTTTCGACTCGCGCTCGTTATCGACACTCGCTTAATGCCTGATTTTTCTCTCAGGAACGTTAAGTGGTTCGAATTGAAATTCACAAGACTCGTTAGAATACAGCGTATAATTATGCGCAGCGGGAAAACTTGGCTGTTCTTCTAATCATCGATTTGATCTCGTCCATAATAGCGAAACGAATCGAATCGATAAAAATGATTAAAAAAAACTTGCAACGTCGACTAATTACTGAAAAATGTCATCTATTCCTCATTAAGAGAAAAAAATAGTAATAATTATCATTTTAGATAGTAAATAATCTCATACTTATTATTATATTATTATTAATTTTTTTTCACTGAAAATGAAAAATAAAATAATGTAAGATGATATGCGTTATTGTATTGACATAGCCGACGTTGCCATTTACATAGTGGAATTTATTTTGTCAAACCACTGTTAACCCATGCGCATCACAAGCGCATATAAGCGCATATTTTGCCTGGCCACTATCACCAGAGCGCGTATACACATATGCGCACATTCCACTTGGGCATTTATTACCTCAAAAAACAATAATAATAATGATAGTGGTAATGTTTTTAATATTTAAAAACATTTTCATTTAATAAATAAATAAAAAGATTCAATCAAAAAAATTTTGGTGGTAAGAACGAATTTTTCACTTTTCTGTGTTAAAAATCATCGTTATAAGATAGTAATAATTACTATGTTGCATGGTGAATATTACTATTTTTTTCTATCCGTGCGTAACCACATTTTTCCCGAAAATGATCATATTCACAGCAGGAAAGGGAAGAGGAAAAACGATTTGCCAGGACAAAATAGTCGAGGCCGCGAGCATACAGGCCTCTCCGATGATTTATCATTCATCGTGAATAGCATCTGCGAGTAAACGTGTACGAATGCGTGGCCTGAGTTAGTTGTAAATTCGGTTAAGTAACGAGCCGGTGGGGCTCAACGTAGCGCTGGACGAGCGAGCCTCGTGGAGTTGCTGCAGGGTAGGGAGCGCGGGAGCGCACGCGATCGACTCCGAAGAGATTCGGCGGTGGGGGGATTGAACGCGCGCGCGAGCCGGTGGAGAGGCAGAGACACCTAAACGCTCCGAGAGAGTCGAGCTTTCGTCCCGGCAAGCCGCCAGTAAAATCGCGAACGTCGCGCGAGCGTCCTCGCATTTCGAGCGGTGTCGAGTGAAATCAAACGTGCTCGAGTGGTGAAGGTGTGTAAACATGAAGCTGCTAGTGTTGCTGGCCTCACTGGCCGCCCTGGCCTACTGCCACGAGCCCTTCCAAGTGATCTTCCAGTGGAACATCATCGAGGTGAAATTCCCCAGCGACGAAGAGCATCAGCACGCCTACAAGCACGGCGGCTACGTGCCCTCCCACAATCCCATAGCCGGCATCAAATTCTGGCGCGGCAAGATGTACCTGACGATACCGAGATGGCGAAGCGGCGTCCCGGTGACCCTCGCGGTAACCTCCGCGACGCCGGTGGGCAACGACACGGCGCCGATACTCGACGCCTTCCCCAGCTGGGAGATGCAAAAGGTGGGCGACTGCAACGCCTTCCAGTTCGTCCAGAGCATGGAGATCGATCCGCAGGGTCGCATGTGGGTGCTCGACACCGGCAGGACCGAGACGATGACTCTTGAGGCCAAGAACAGATGTCCTCCCCGTCTGGTCATCCTCGACCTCGAAAAGGGTGGAGCGGTGCTTAGGAGCTACCAGTTTCCGGCCACCGTAACGCCACCGGACTCGTCCTACCTCAACGACATCGTCCTCGACCACGAGGAGGGCGGACTGGCCTATATCAGCGACAACGGCATCAACGATCCCGGCCTGATAGTCTACTCTTTGAAAAACAACACCTCCTGGAAGATCCGTCACGAGTCCATGAAAGCCAAGTACGAAGCAGTCAACTTCGTCGTAGGCAAGACACCCGTCATCTCGCCCATCCACATCGACGGTATCGCTCTTTCACCTGCCAGCGCCAGGTCGAACGGATCCATCTTCTACAGTCCTCTGTCGTCCTTCAATCTCTACGCTCTGCCCCTCTGGGTGGTCAGGGACCGCAACCTGTCGAACAACGTCGACCGGTACGTTCAGGACCTTGGCAGGAAGAACTCCCAGACGGACGGCATGATGATGTCCTCCAAGGGCGTCCTCTACTTCGGCCTCCTGGCCGACGACGCTGTCGGCTCCTGGGACACGAAGAGGTCCTTCAGCACCGGCCAGCGGGTCATATCGCGCGATCATCTTCTCATGCAGTGGCCGGACACTTTCGCCTACGACGAGGAGGGCAACTTCTGGGTCGTCACCAACGCCCTCCAGAACTTCCTCGTGAACCGCGTCGACGTGAACGTACCCAACTACCGGGTTCTCAAGATGAAGACGGACGCCAAGAGCTACCAGTACTTCGAGAATCAGGAAGCACCGACTCTGCCGGTCATAACGGCAGCGGCCAACACAGCGACCTTCGCTCTGTCGACCATCCTCACCGTCCTCCTGCTCTACATCTTCGTTTAACCCCCAAGGACGTTTAATTTTCTAGGGAAGCTCTCACTCCATTATTTTCCTTACACGGATCATGAAATCATCGAAATAAGACTATTTGTTTCGACTTCGACTGAGAACGTTCGATCTTTCTCTTTTCTTTTTATTTTTGTTTTCGCGCGCACGGACATTCCTCTCGACAGGAAATTCGAAAATCGTAGAGAGAATATTTTTCACGATCGAGCAAATGCTAGTTTTTTTTCTTTTTTTTTGGGAAGACGATTGTTTTTACCGATAGTATTAATCGCGATAGGCTTTTCACGAAAAACTAAACAAATCGAATTTTTTGTCGTCAATCAGAAAATTAATCGAGGTACTGCATCGATAATCAAAAGCGAATTATCAATTCCCTACAGGCATAAAAAAACCTAATCTAGGTCACAAAAATTTTGTTGTAGTTCAAAAATTCAAAATCACATTATGCAATTTTGTGGATAGTTTGTGAATTCTTGCATCGATGCAGTTTTACCTCAGACTAATCTCACCACTGCTGCTTCCACGAGAAGAAATATTCTATCGGTGGGAAAACATTTTTTAGCGAGCGATAGTTACGAGGGGAAAAATGAGAGAAAAAAATCCCACACACACACAAAGTGCCTTCGACACAAAGTGACGCCATCGCGTATACGCACACAATATGCCTACAGTTTTCGTTGTTTTGTATTGTAATCGAGATGCGTGAACGTAATTACCAGCGCACACGCCCCGTTATACACTAGTGAATTACCATGTGTGTGTGTGTGTATGTATATGTGTATAAGTACGAACGCGTTATGTTGAGCACGTCGGAATTTTCCTGCGCTCTGTAATCAACGTACGAAGACATTTCCGAAGTCGAAAAATAAGTTCTCGCTTAACCCTTTCGTTCAGCCCTCATCTTACACTTTTTATATGAATATATTAAGTTATACATTCACACAGTTATACATATATACAAAACACAGTAACAGCAACTAGGAAAAATTTTCAAAAAATTTATAAAAATTTAGTGTGACACTGTACATTGAAGAAATCAAATTCAACGACAAAAAGTGGCTCACTTTTCGACTCAACGCCTTCGGACGGTGATTCCTTCGAGCTTGCGTAAAAACGAGCAGCCAGATAGGGTGTAAAGATTCTACACGACTGTTTACATCGGGACCTTCGCTCGTACAAGAGCGATTCGTGGAAAAATCGGCGAGCCTCGCTGAGAATGTTTTTCTTGTTTACCCTGTACTTTCTTTCTCTATCTTTTCTCTTGCACATTATTTTTTTTTTTTATAATTAACGATCGCGAAATCCGGAGAACAAGAACTCGTTGAACGGCGTATCCGCGATTTCGAAATCGCGCGGACTTAATTTTATCTTACGGTGCTTCAGTCGCGAATTTAACCCGAGAGCGCAGATATTTTTCGAAGCCTATTTTCAAGCAGATTATAACAGCGCCCGCGTCGAATTAAACTCACGAATGCGAGCGGCTACGTTTACCTCTCGTACCCACGCGTATACAGTGTCTTTTAGTTTTTGGTAATTGTTATATATATATTCGTAAATAAATTGTTTTTCATAAAAAAAAAAATTAAACCTGTCGATTTATTTACCTTTGCGTACACCCCTGCGCGCCCATTCGTAATAACTAATAATAAAAAAAAAAGTCAACAATGCGAGTGGTTCTCGCGCAGCCACGATTGCTTTTAGCGCGCGCTACGAGAATAGAACCTTCGCACGGGACTTGTAACGATTGAGAAAATTACCGATGCGGCTAGAAGACGCAAGCTAAATTCAACGTGAGGGGAGCGAGCTTCAAAACAATAAATCGCTGTCGCAATTTCGGGGGCGTTCTAATAGTAAATAAAAGAGAACGTGCATTGGCGCTATTTCTCATGAAATTTCCTAACAGCCAGAATTTTACAATATCGTTAAAATTTATCAACATTGACAAGAACACTAATAATTTCATTACCCAAGTCAGAGTTTTATCCGATTGGTAAATGTATCGAAAAGTTTAGAATTTCTAACAGATCACGCGCTTATGCACGTGCTATAAATATTCACCGGAAGTTTACTATTTATTGAAAAAATTACAGTTGATCTACAAAATAAAACTTCAATGGGGAGCTAGCAAAATTTTAGATTTACCGTGCAGATATATTCTTTGCTCAATATTATTGACAACAATATTATTTTTTTTTTCTCAAAAATTAAATTGTAATTTTTTATCACTAAAGATCATTTTTATAGTTTTCGGTACCAATAATATTTGCATTTGAATTTTCGTTTGACTCCGATCCATACAGCTAACCTGACACCTTAAATCACAGAGAAAAGATTCTCGTAGATGAACCTGATGATCCGAGCGTGTGGGAGCGGTCCGCGTTCCTATTTCAAAATCGATATTTTTACACCGACGAAAATTAATATTCCTCCGCATACAGGCAGAAGAGAATTACAATTGCAAAACGCGATGAGAGTCCACGTGACGTTCGATTTTCCGTCTGTAAATAGCGAAAATGTGGCAAAACCCTTCATTGCCCGCGAAGTGCAAAAAGAATTCATCTCGAGTGCGATTCTCCTCACAAGGTAAAAGAGAAACGCGAATTTCCAATGCAACGAAAACACAAGAATGCATTTTGTCAAATACGCACAAATGCTCTCGTACGTATAATTGTAAATGGCTATTCCCAGTATTATTCCTCTTGGAGCGCGTGTCCCAGTTTTGTCCATGTGTGAAACGAGCACACAGCCTGTCTATGGATTATGACTATGTGTGGGTCTCACAGCCCTGAACCATGAGTCAACGAACGTATTCTCGAACGGTGAGCGCGGGACGAGGTCCCAAACACTCGATCGTATCGATGTTTGAAAAATTCGTTAATAAATCTTTACGACAAATCATTCCGTCCCTATGTAAATTACGAAGATTGCGAAATCCTGTTTCGCGATATCGAGCAATGTGTAGGGGTGTGAAAACGAACCTCGATTACCGACTGAAGTAGCTTATATATCTTAATACAGCGAATATAAAACGAAATGAAATCGCAATAGAGAAAAATCGAGTGAGTTACAAAATAAAATTACTTACTTAACGAGACCCGAACTACGTAACCTCTTACGATTGATTTCTGTCGAATTCACGAGATCCAGTGACGTCCGCTAATTAAACGTACGAAATTCGTTTAACTCATAGAACTTTGTTAATCTTTATTGCCCATTACACTTTTTTCTGTAACTTTTTTACTTTTATTGGTCGTTCGATTGAAATTCATTTCTGTTAATTTAAACAACGACCCGGTCGATAAAAATTAGCGTCAAGTTCATTCTGTAACGTATATCGTTGTAATCGATCGATCGACTTATCGACATATTCACATTAAATGCATACAAAATTTCATTACAGTTGCAATTGCTAGGTTAAGTGTGAGGATTGTATCCTCAGTGACTAAATCGGAGCGAAATATTTTCACGGAAGTCGGAAAATTAATATTCGCGAGGAATTGCTTCAGTGGAAAACAAGAAAAAACACGTTCGATCTCGCAACCGCGAGTTGTCGAAACGGCGGTACCGCATCGTTATACGGAAAATCGTTGATCGGTCTTGAGAGACGTTTCGCGCTCTGAATCATGTGTTATAACGCGATGAATTGAAAAGGAGAGAAAAAAAAGGTGGAATAAACATCGAGTTGAAACGGTAGCCTTGCCGATGTATAATGCCACGTTCGCTCGGCGAATGACGTCATCCCATCCACAAGAGTGAAGAGTAAGAGCTTAGTCGACGATTACCCATAACGATGCACATTGACTTTGAATTTTTTTCTTAATCGATGCACGTTATGCAGTTACCGTGTCGCGTTGTCTGGCCTCGCTCCCCACGTCGGTGCTCTTTCGGCAATTTTACATCTTCGGCATACGTATTTATAATACACCTAAAAATATCGTTCATAAGGAACTACAGGAAGACATTGTACGTAACAATGTAGCATACCCAACGTTTGTGCAATCGTTCCCAGTTGAATATATTTTTTGATAAAAAAAAAATTGAAGAAAGGCTCTAATAAAATAAGACTGTTCAGTTATACTCAAAGCAGTCTTTTTCATATAATTCATAATTATTTTTTTTTCGTTATTATTGCATTTTTCCTAGAGATATTTGTTAATATAGTGAAAGTATCGAAATTAATTAAAACTAATACGTTCTACCTACACAATCATATAAACAACGACAAATTTAAAAAAATGGATGTAAAATTGGTGTTGCGTAATTTTATGAAAGACTACTTCGATCGTTTATTTATATAAAAGAGCATTGGAATTGCGTAATCGGTATTTGTTTTATAAACATTTGTATATGTATAGTTGATAGACGTATAGTGAATGTCGAATGTAATCACACATCGACATATGCCGATTACCGAACAAGTAGAAACGACCACTGATTATCGATAACGCGAGCAGTCGTACCGATCTTCCTCAAACGCCCGAACAAATATCGTGTGAAAATATAACGAATGTTATAAAAAGAAACGATTTATTTATTCGACTATCAATTAAGAACAGTTAATATCGCTTAAGTTGTATTCCAGTAAAAATAATACTTGAATATTTAATAGATTATACTAACAAAACAAAAATACTCAACTGTAACATTGTGCTCATTTAAACTACACTCAATTTTTATTCCATGTACTCGGCAAGAGAAATATGGTATATTTTGCGTTGAAAATAATTAGTCTCATGACACACTCAATTACGCGTCCACTTACAACCAAATTTTACTTAGTAAATAGGTGCGAAAACAAGCGCATTGTGTTCCAACAAATTAGGGTTATTAATGTTTTCTGAAATATCTCTGTTGGTAAAAATATCCAATACTTGTTTCTTTTTAATTTATTATCGTTAATAATAATGTTGCTGCGAATGTTTGATTCTCACATCTTTAATCAGAAACTTTAACTAAAATTCGGTCCTTAAGAAACTAAGTCAACATAAACAACTATCAGTGATAATGTCAAGTAAAAAATATAAACTAATTAAATTAAATATTTTTGTAAAATTTTTATTGACGCATAACGTATACTACAATACCGCAGCATAAGTTATTTATTAATAATAACATGGATGCCGATGTAATTTGCATTAAATGAAGATATTTTTAACGCGATTGATGCGTTTTATGAATTTGTATCTAACCGCGATCAAAATATGATCGATAACTGTATTTGTAAGGATTCAACGAAGAAACAATCTTTCAACCGTTCGTGTGGCTTCTACTAATTGCAGTAAAGCTGTTAAAAGATTGTTTTACTTAATTGGTTAATTAATTTCGAAAAAATGTTTCCTTTTTTTACAATGACTGAATTTTTATTATAATTTTTCATAACTTATTGCTTAGCCAATGATTCTGCTTTTGCTACGACTTCCTCGATTGGGCCAACCATGTAGAAGGCGACTTCTGGTAAATGATCTAATTCGCCGTTTAAGATCTTCTGGAATCCCTTAATTGTTTCCGCGAGGGGCACCAATTTTCCAGCATGACCAGTGAATACTTCGGCGACCTGTAACCCGAAAGGATTTATAAGTTTTTATTCATTTTTATAATTCAATATGAAATTTTTAAAATTTATCTTCTCTAATTTCGTACCTGGAATGGCTGAGACAAGAACCTCTGGATTTTACGTGCACGTGCGACGGTAAGCTTATCTTCTTCGGATAATTCATCCATACCCAAGATGGCAATGATATCTTGGAGCGATTTGTAATCTTGCAAGATTTTCTGTACACCTCGAGCAATGTTGTAATGTTCAGCTCCGATAATGTTGGGGTCCATGATACGGGAGGTAGAGTCGAGAGGGTCCACAGCTGGGTAGATACCTGTTGGTAAAACAAATAAAAATTAGTATAACATAAAACAAATATATGTTAAATTCCTCGTTTGAATAATATCACACTGCGTACCCAATTCAGCAATGGCACGGGATAATACAGTTGTGGCGTCCAAGTGAGCAAAGGTGGTGGCAGGGGCGGGATCGGTCAAGTCATCGGCAGGTACGTAGATAGCTTGTACCGAAGTAATGGAACCCTTCTTTGTTGTGGTAATACGTTCCTGCATAGCACCCATGTCAGTGGCCAAAGTTGGCTGGTAACCGACAGCGGATGGGATACGACCCAACAAGGCTGATACCTACGGAAGTTCAATTATTTTATTTAACACTGAACGACTAATTTTGATACTTTTAATCGAAAAGTATTATAATTTACCTCGGAACCGGCTTGGGTGAATCTGAAAATGTTGTCAATGAAGAGCAGTACGTCTTGTCCTTCTTGGTCACGGAAATATTCGGCTACGGTCAAACCAGTCAAAGCGACACGAGCACGCGCGCCAGGGGGTTCGTTCATTTGACCGTACACAAGCGCTACCTTAGATGTTTTGTCCTTCAAAGAGATGACACCACCCTCAATCATCTCATGATACAAATCGTTACCCTCACGTGTTCTTTCACCGACACCGGCGAACACAGAGTAACCACCATGAGCCTTAGCGACGTTGTTAATAAGTTCCATAATTAATACAGTTTTACCGACACCGGCACCACCGAAAAGACCTAAAAGTTGCAAAATATGGATGACATTGACTGTTGTATTTATTGAAAATTTTCGTATATTACCAATTTTTCCTCCTTTGGCGTAGGGAGCGAGCAGATCGACGACCTTGATTCCAGTAACCAGAATTTCTTGCTCGACCGACATTTCAACGAACTCTGGAGCATCAGCGTGGATTGGTGCGAGTTTGTCGGTAGCGATGGGACCACGTTCATCGATAGGCTCACCAATTACATTGATGATACGACCTAATGTTTCAGCACCTACTGGAATCCTAATGGGGTATCCAGAGTCCAATACCGCCTGACCACGAACAAGACCTTCGGTACCTAAATTTGAAAATTACAATAGATTAGTTGAATGGAACATTTGTTTCGATTTTGTGTTATGTAATGACAAGGTATATTACCGTCCATGGCAATGGTACGGACTGTGTTCTCTCCAAGATGTTGAGCGACTTCTAGCACCAACCTTGGTGAACGATTCTGTACTTCTAAAGCATTGAGAATTGGAGGAAGGTTATCGTCGAACTGAACGTCGACAACAGCACCAATGACTGCTACAACTCTTCCTTGAGCTCCTTTGCCAGCCGCTGCTTTGGCAGCATAGTCTCTCTCTGTAAACAAAAACATTTTAAAAATAAAAACATTGCTATTGGAATATAATAGCTTATTCTATCTTGCTTCTGATGATTATCAACTGATATGTGTTTTAATTCTAAAAAATATTAGATAATATATGTGTATATATGACGTTATGTAATAAAAAAAAAATACTGTAGTTAATAAATGAATTAATAATTTATCAGATTAATGTATATTATAATGTAGAAAGTTATTGGAATAGACATTCGGAATTAAATAAGTAGATAAATCACCTTGAAATCATTGCTAAAATCATAAATTTTGTGGTTCATGTACGATTGTGGAAGTTAATCACATTTGGTACCAGTAAATTCAGAATTATAATTTATTTATTATCATTTCGCATTTGATCAATAAACTTTTGTCAAAATTATTATTTAACAATAATGTCAATGCTAACTTGGATTCCGTACGACCGAAATCTTGTCGCCATGTTAGCTACACTTACTCCTCGGACACGATTAAACAGTGTAGATTATATAATCAATACATGGTTATTTTTCAATGAATTCGCTATTTGATCAGTTACAACAAGCAAAATAATGAATTCATTGTCCTATTCACACAGAATTATCTCGAAACTCACAGTATATTTATGGATAAAGTGCGAAATTTCGCGATATCTCTAAACTGCACGTTTCTCATATTCACTTATGGAGGTGGTAAATCGGTAGCGAAAATGTTTTCAAAAATTAGTATTTTCAACGAATACTCACTGTTGACGGAGAGACATCCAGACACCTTGCTGACTTCATTTTGCAAAAGGGAGGGCTTGACGGCCCTAAGGGCTCCAGCGGCCGCTTTCGTGACGGCACTCAACATCATGGCCGATCGAGCGAGAATCAGCGACGAAACGGTTTTCGACTCGTGTGTGACCCTTTATTCCCCCTCACGTCCCGTACTTCTTCCCTCGGTGGATATGCCGTAGACGTAAGCACGCAGAGCGCAATCGCGAACCGGTCGTCGATTAATAACTAGTCAAGATTCCGTCAAGTACCAGCTTACAAAAACTGATAAATTTTTTTAGATAATTTAGAAATAAAAATTCAAATCTGCAATAGTATACTTATCAAATTAAACAATACGTATGTCGCTATCAACAATGAATAATGGCGACTCAATAGGTGCAAATAATGAGAATGGGTAAACAGTGAAATATGTTACATTAATTAAGAAAATACTTTTCGTATTTAACGAAAACAGTAATATTTAGTAAATAATTTAATATATTATTCGCATATCATACTGCAAAAATTCAATTTTTCTAGTATTTTTTTGCAACATGAAAATTAATTAGTATATATATATATATCATTTAATACATATTATCTTATTATTAACTAGATAATCTAACGTGACTATAGTTTTATACGTGCTATTTATTCATAAAACTATCTATTAACAATTTCCCGCGCGAGATAAGCACGAGACAGCACATTAAATGGCGCCACGTGAATGTTACGAGAAAAAAACTATAATCAAAAGAGATATTCTTATATCCAACTGTGCGAGAAAGAATAACTATAAGAAGATTCTAGAACGTATTCTTCTATTTGTCAGCAATATTGACGAAATGATCTACCGGCATGCACGTTTCTTGAGCGTTTATTCGCATTGTCACGACATCAATGAAAATATATTTTACATTATTTAAACCGTTGTTATTTATTCTGGCAAACATTAACACTTTTACAACGTATTAAATAAGGATATTGGGAATAAAACATAACCCACCACTCTCATCCGTTACACTTTAAAAGCCGGCATACGCATACTGTTTGAATGTAGTTACAAAGCACTAATAAATTCAATATGAATCTTTCGTAAAATACTTGATGATTAGGTAATAATAAAAATTTTATACTGAAATGAAAACAATATGTAATTATCCATTGTTAAAATATTTTAAATGGTTTTATACCGGATGTTCATCTTAGGGATTTTCGTTTTGCATGTTGTGTGTAGGAATATTTTGGTAAAAACTCTGATTAAGCGTCGTATACTCGATCACGGGCATAAACGGACCGCGCTATCCCGTCTTCTGCAGTCTGCATATTCTGCTTGTTTGCGTTGTAACGCACTCTTTCTTGAACCGCCTGTTTGTGTCCGTTTTTTTTCCACAAGTTCCCGGCAATACCATTTTTGACAATGAACGCAGAAGAAGAAGTATTGCGGATTCAGAAAAAGCTGAATAAAATGTCAAGCGGTGATGGAACGGTGAGTAAGTGAGTAAAATAATACCAGTTGCATTCCGCTGCAAAAATGTACAGAAACATTCTGTGCAAAAATATTGTATATTGTCATATTAAGTTTGAGAAAATTCGAGTTTTAGTTCCAAATACTTTTCCTTATGTAGTAATGTTCTTAAAATTTGAATTTTTGTTTATTTCATGACATGCTGTTATGCAATTATAAATAGTGTAATTTATGTTTGAATACGAAACAGTGTAATGTATATAACTGGCTGTAAATTTTGTTGTTATAAATTAAACAGAAACTCTTAGTTGAATAAAATTATTCCTTTTATTTTGTTAAGAGTTTCTGTCAATTAAAATGATGCATTAACTGGATTTATTTCACTATAATAATCAAAATTTTTTTAAAGTTGAATATTTTCAAATTCTTTAATTTTTCAGGGTCAGGAGCAAGCTTTAGAATTGCTAAAAATATTACAAAAATTACCTGTGAATTTGGATTTATTGACCAAAACAAGAATTGGGATGACTGTAAATGCTTTGCGAAAGTCAAGTAGAGACGAAGAGGTGATTTCATTATCAAAAACGTTGATCAAAAACTGGAAGAAATTCTTATCTGGTAAGTCCCAAATGATATTTCTCTTTTTACTGTTAAAGCAAATGATTAACACAGGTTTATTGTCATAGGATCTGGTAAAGATAAAGATAGCAGTTCGTCTAGCAGTTCAAAGAAAAAAGAAGATCGAACGGATAAACATAAAGATGATGGAGACCACAAAAAAGACAAAGATATTGTAGATGGAAGTGACAGTAAAACAAAAGAAGAAAAATTGAATAAAGATTTACACAGGAAGCAATCTTCGTTTCCAGCCCCTACTACAACAGATGCAATTAGATTAAAATGTAGAGAATTATTAGCATCAGCTTTAAGGGTAGAAAACTCTACAATTGATGCATGTGCAACTCCAGAAGAACTTGCTGAAGAATTAGAAGATGCGATATTTGCTGAATTCAAGAATACAGATAACAGATATAAAAATAGAGTAAGTTTTTAAAAACTGTTAATTGAGATTTCATGTTTTAATCCAAATAAATTGCTTAAACTGTAGGTACGCAGCAGAGTGGCAAATTTACGTGATGTTAAAAATCCAAATTTGAGGACAAATTTCTTGGTAGGAGCTATTACTCCAGCCAGACTCGCTGTGATGACTGCAGAAGAAATGGCAAGTGATGAGATCAAACAGTTACGAGAACAATTCAAGAAAGAAGCTATCAATGATGCGCAACTTGCCACGGTTCAAGGAACGAAAACCGATTTGTTAAAATGCGGAAAATGTAAAAAACGCAACTGTACTTACAACCAAGTTCAAACTAGGTCCGCCGATGAGCCTATGACTACCTTTGTATTATGCAATGAATGCGGAAATCGGTGGAAGTTTTGTTAATTATCCGTATATTTTTTTGTATTTTATCGCTGATTAAGTGAAAAACGAAATCTCATCGATAATGACTCTTATAATCGATAATTGTAAAATAAACAAGAATAATCTGTCATCGAAAATTAATCATATAACAAGTTCTACTTCTCTGTATTGTAGTTCACTGTCATATGATGTGTACATATACGATATATATTCAACGAAAAATTTATGTGTTGATATTAAGTAGAATTTTGAAAATTAAATTTAATGATAAATCTAAAAATTAAAAATTCACAATAGGTCATGCAAAATGTAATCGATATTCAATTAGCAATATAAATACTTTGAAAAACTTTTATCAGTTAAGCTTTTTCAAATAAATTTTGTGTTTGCTGTGTAAACGTGATTTAGAAATTTGAATGAAAATAGATTTTCATAATAAATATGAATATCGTATATCAATATATTACTTATTTCGATTTTTTATTTAAGAAAGAAATAAGAAAATCGTGAAAAAATCGGACTCCGTTTTGACATTACCCTCATTGTATTTCTCATTTTTTTATCAATGAAATTCGGCAATGATTAATGGTTAATAATTTCAAAATAAATTGACATTAGTAAATTAAAAATTAGTACTACTACCTGAATATTATATTTGT
>NCVS01000470.1:112586-192421 GCA_003055095.1 Goniozus legneri | reverse complement strand
TATATATATTTATATACACATTTTTTTTAATGTAAACTTACAATTTATTGATATTTTATTACAAATGGAAGTCATCAGTTTACAAATTTAATAATTTACATTAGTAAACCTATTTTTAAATTTAGATTTTAAAATGTCAGACATCACTTCAATTTTTTCAATAATATATTGGCACCAGGGTATTTCAATGTTTTAATTTTGGTATGTGCTTCTTTCAACAATGATAATAATGATTGCTGGGTAGAATCAGATTCATTTTCCAAAAGTAATACTAATAAGAAACAACCTCTATTAAATTGTATCCACCTTTCTAAAACTTCTTTATTGAGGTTTTTCAATAAGGTTTCTCCAAAACTGAAATTTCCATTCTCTATTTGAATTTTATCATGCTGGATAAGTTTTTTTAACATCATATGTATTCCTGCGTGTTCAATCACATGACATTCTTTTTCATCTTCTTTGATTGTGGAGTCTTTCTTTGTGATGAAAGAAGCAATGGACTCTAAAGCATTTTTTAAATTTTCATTTACTCCAGTTTTCAAAATAGCCAACGAAACCATTGCAATGCTTCCATTTTGTAGCCAACTTTTAGTTTCTGCAGCTATAGCTTTTAAAAATGAATCAGAAACAGAATCCAAAAGCTCTTTTGCACGAATATCTGCTGGTTTTTTACTTATACCATTATCATCTCCTTTCTTTAAACAGTCGATGATACTTGGAGCAAAGTAATGCGGGTCTCTTCTGGCAACAAGATATAAGATAACATGTTTTCCATGTTCACTCAATGCAATATCTGTTACATCACTTTGAATTTCAGGTAAAATTATTTTCTTTACCAATACAGTGTCGTCTACAGAATCGAAAATAGCTAACAACAATAAATAACCATGTTCGGACATAGCCAGTGATTTGATACTACCTTTGAGAGATTTCATCATTGTTTTTTTCTCTTTATTATTACTATACCATATACATTCAAGAGCAATAAATGTACCAATTTTTGTTTGAGATAACTCCATCAGAAAACCTCTCAGTAAAGTTAATATTTCGTTCTTGTCTCCTGATGTACAATTATTCAAGAATTCCCATATAATCGTTTGAATAAAATTCGAAGTTACAAATTTTTTATTTAAAATTCTTACTAAATTTGCTTTGACAGCTGACAGAGTGGCAGTTTTCATTTCAGAAGCAGTTTTAAATACATCAGACAAGCTGTGTACATTATCATCTTTGGAATCTTTATACATATCTCCATAAAATTCTTGTCTAAAATGTTGTTTAATTAACTCGCTTGCATACGTAGAATATCCAAGTTCCAAAACTGGTGCAGCCACTACATGGCTCGATAATTTCACAACATTGCTGTAACATGCAGTGAGTATACCTTTTCTTATTTCATCAGAGCCAGCTTTTAAAAGAGATTTTATGCAATTTTTGGCATATTTAGATTGAAATAATTGTACGATACATGGTTTTAATTCATTAAATATACTCTGGCGTGTTTCTGCATCACCAATTTTAATAATCAACTGAACTACTCGGGACATGTCATGTAAATAAGCTAACTTATCGTAATGACCCTCCAGGAGTTTATGTAACTTTGTTACTTGTTCAATGCGATCTCCCTTCTTAGCAGAAGCGTGACGGAGTTTTTCATATATTTGTTTAGCTGTTGTTGATATACTGTATATATCCGATAATCTTTTTTCTTTACGCTGTTTCTTGAGTTCTTTTCTGTCTTTTTTTACTTTTGACCAATCTGGTTTTTCTGTTGATTCATTTCCGCTATTATTTTTATTCTTATTATTTACATTATTAGTTTTTTTATCAAATTTATTTATGCCATTTTGAGCTTTCTGATATTTAGATGATTTTTCAAATTTAACACTTTTAGTTTTGTCAATATGATTTTTCTTAGATTTCTTCACTTCGGTATACAGTGCCGTATGCGATTTAACTTCGGTATCAGGATTTCCAGTCTTTGCCACTTTCTTCTTATTTACCTTATCGTAATCTTCTGTATTTTTACGTTTCATTTTGATCGTTCTGAAACAAACGTAACAATTTGTTAAGAAGAGAAATTATTTGATGCAAGTGAATAAATAAATATAGAAATAGAAAATTTGAAACATACTTAGAAAATCTAATAACACAATATTACAACTTTATAAATTATTTATTGACAATGAACAATCTGCATGTTGTTTTAAGTAAACTGAACGCACGTGTACATCTCAAGCCCCTAGAAAATATTCACTTCTCCAAGTAACGTGAAGTTGGCTATAAATGCTGTTAGCAATGAAAGAAACTGTTTTAGTAACTTTGATGATTCATGAATGTAACAGTGTATAAATAAAATCACTAAATTCGTAAATAGAAAAATATTTTAGTGAGAAATTTGAAATCTAGAAAGGCAAAGGAGCGAAACGAAAAAAAAAGGGTGCATCAATAAAACAGGTGTTTTTTTATCTGTTTTATGCGTTTTATTTCGAGGTTAAGTTTTATAACCGGAAATTTGAAAGTTACGCGTTAACCGCCGTTTTTTTGACATTAGCAGAGAATAGATGTTGAGCAAAAATGGAAGACGAGCTCAACAAAACAATAAAGGATACATTTCAGGAACCTCGTAAGAGATTTTGGTTGGTGAGTGCATAAATGAATACATTTTTCAATTTTCGTTTAATGCTATTTATCAGAATAATTTATTAAAATATAAAGAATATAATAAAGTATCAATTTCCTTCTTTTTAAGATACTTTGTTGAAAATACAATTAATTAATTAATAAATATTATTGTAACAGAGATCAAGGAAAAGACCAAAAAGTGATGTTATGAATGATAGCTGTTTAGATGTATCAATTGATGGAGACTTTGAAAAGAAAAAGAAGCGAAGAAGAATTACTGAAGTGGCAAATTTATTTTCTTCCAATAACAATAAACTTGGAAACACTCCTGATCATTCATTCAGTCTGGACTCAAAATTATTCAATTTCTCATTTAGCGAATGCGATTCAAAAATCAAATCTCCAAGAAAAAGGTATTGATTGATTATACAATAATATAGATTAATTAATCATCACAAGAATATTTTCAGGAGGAAGTGTAATGGTGAAACTTCCAATGTTCTGACATTACGTAGTTGGCTGTTTGATGTAGCTGATATTACTATAAAAAATAACTTGAGTAAGTTGACCAAAAATGATATCAGGAGGCAGGAGGCAATTTATGAACTCTTCTGTGGAGAAAATGTTCTTGTTGATAATCTGATGTTTCTGAAAGATAATTATTATGAACCATTAAAATCTAACGGCATATTATCTTTGGAAGAACTTGAAATTATGTTTGGCCAAATTGAAGATTTCATTGAAGTTCATAATAAATTAAAGACTGATCTAATTGCTTTACGGAATTCTTCAGGCATCACAAATAATATTGGTGAAACTATACTGACTGCTGTATGTATTTTATAATAATTAAATTTCTAATTATTTTTAGTTTTACAATAATTTAATTACAGTTATCGAGCATGAAAGATCCTTACTTGAAAAGAAGTGAAACATTGGTATGGGCTAGAAACCTGATAAATGAAAAAAAATATAGGTGTAGAAGATTTCAAATGTTTTTAAAGAAACAGTTAGAGTTGCCGCAGTCTATTGATCTCTGGTCTTATCTGGACGCACCACGTTATCGTATTGTGAAATATCCAATTTTAATCAAAGAAATTTTAAAATATACCTCTTGTGATCATGCCGATCAATTAATATTGAAAACAGCTTATGATTCATTCACACAATTGCTAAAAGATATGGATAAACTAATGGGAGAAGCTGATTGTAAACTCGCTCAATCCAAAATTTTTGTCAAAATTGATTATGACCCAGAAGAAAGAATCGCTAACGCAACTGAGCTCATAGCTGAAGGACCATTAAAAGATAAAAGAGGAGTGGTAAGATTATCGCCATTATCTCCTTTTATTATAAACTCATCAATGGTGATTATTTTTTCATTTGTTTTTTCTTTTGTTACAGAAATATCATTGCTTCCTCTTTAATACATGTTTTGCTATCACACAACCAGTTAAACGAACAAAGAAAAAATATGTGTTATCGATGATTGTTATTTCTGAAAATCAAATATTGAGAGAAGAATTAGAGGATGAAAATGTCAATTTAGCATTGAAAATTGGTAACAATCTTTTATTTTGCGAGAACGAGCATGGAAAGAAACACTGGGTCGATTCTTTAAGCCGGTTCTCGTTAATTACCAAAAAGATTTTCGATTCTAATTGTAATGAGAAAGAAAATAAACCTGCATTACTAAAAACAAGTCAAAACAAAAGAAAATCTTTAGATAGTATTGCAGTAAAGAAAAATTTAAAAAGGCCGAAACGAAGTAGTTTTGGCGTCTTATGAGATCCATACTATAATATATGAAATATAAATAGATTTAAAAATTTTTATACATCATAAAATATGAATAATATTAAATTTTTTAAGACTTTCATGCCAGTTGCATGCTCCGAAAATATATACCTATTTTTGTAGATAGTTAGAATTTTATAAGTATATATAAATATATATATATCTTAATAGATGTTAGCAACTATATTAATTTATATATGGTACAAAATATACTTTACTCTAGGCTGTGTGATAACAAAAGTTTTAATTATTCCAAATCAGAAAGAAGATTAAAACACATTAAAATAAATAAAAAGTTTAATTATCAAACTTTTCTCCACTTACAAAAGTAAATTGCATTACAAATGTCCAGAGTGAAGTGAATTCCTATCTGGATATGACTTTACTTCCATGTACGTTTACATTAATTAACTCAATAAACATTTGTATTCTTACATTTTAATTGTTTTATGTTAGTTCTATCTAAACCTGTTAATTTTATTTATTGTGACTTAACAGGTTTCATTGAATTTCCGTCGGGATATCGCTTTTTAAATGCTCTGATAAGTTGGGGATCAATTAAGTGGACACCATCCACTTGATTTCCAAGAGTTATCCAATTAGGCTGAACATTATGTGGACGACCAAATAATTCAATTTTTCTTGTTCCAGGACTCATTCGTTCTATGATTCCATAAATTTCATCAGGTTTGTGACTAGTAGCTCTTACTTCGGCGACTATTACATCACTATCCAAACCACGATTAATTCGAGGGTTCCCTTTCATACCTACTAAACAATGCTCTTTTCCATGATTCAACCAATGTCCTGTTCTACCTGTTCTGATAATTCGCTGAAGCTGGTTTGTTTTGACCCATATTATTTCATCGACCCTTTCGTATCCCCACAACTGAAGGCACTCTCTTCCAAGTTCCATTGCTCGTCCTGTGACCCACAAGAAAAGAAGGCCTTCGTCTTGCAATGCAGGTATACCCAATTGTCTCATTTCATCATCAGACATTGTTCCATAAGGTAACTCCATATGTATATCCCATGGTGGATCAGCCATAATTACTGCAAATTTTCCTAATACCGTCATATCTAAATAACGTAAGTCGCATTGTATCCATTGTGGTGGATAGAGAGTTAATTCACTGCTCGCACTACTTGCACTAGCGTTCCCATTTTTACTGTCTGTGTTTGATAATTTACTAGCTACATTTCCAGCGGATCCATCGCATTCGGCTTGCTCTTTCGGCTGAGTCGTCGGTCCATCTACTTCGTAATGAACATATCTGTAATCAAATTACGATTGATTATAAAATGACCATATTTTACTTTTTAATACATACATACTTGCAAGTATCCATATGGAAACAAGTATTTAGGAAACTACAATCTCCAAGTGACTCGTCGGTGTGACTCTGAATAATTTTTTTGAAATGTAATTTTTTACATTTCTCAGCAAACCCAGGTTCGTTATTTATTTTAGCACAATCGATACGAGTTCCGTGAGGACAAAATTCCATGACTTGAGCGCCGCCCTGAGAACGAAAACGCTCAGCCAGAGATTTCTCTTTCGATGTTTGTTTTGACAGAAGATCTAAAATCTGCTCTCCAACTTTTTTACTTTCTTTTTCTCGAATCGTCGGCATGGATATCAAAGACATTATATCTTCTGTACTTTTCTTATCTATACGTGGAATCTTTTCGTTTAATGGCCGATCAATATCATTATCGTCAATCTTTGGTACATCAGTGTCATCCAATGTTATGTTATCATCCACTGGGAAGTGAGCATTTGATTGAGCTTCCACAAATGATAAAATAGTATATCCAAAAACACCATTTTCTGTTACTTCCTTGATTCTAAAAAGTGTACATTTTCAAATATTTAACTGTTTTGCATAATGAATTTTTGATTATTCATAATAGACAAGAAACTTACTAACTTAACAATATCCTGGGCAGCGAATTTTTCAAGAATTTTATGAATATCTAAAATAGATACATCTGCATTCAGATTTTTGCGCAATTGATTGATCAAATCCGTTGAAGTTATAGGCAGGTTGCTGAGAGATTCGTGCAGAATACACAATACATCCTGTTCATATTCGTCACATGTGGATTTAGAAGTCAATGTTGCAGAATCTAATAAATTAAATGAATTCGTAATTCATTAAGGTATAGAGTAAAGGTGGACACTAACAGATCAAATTATTACCATGAATATCTGCAGACTCATTAGCAACAGATGTAGATACACTTGAAGTCGATGTCAATGTAAACAATTCATGTCTCTCTCTCTTTCTTTTTTGAAGCTTTTCACGTAAACTATTTCGTTTAATTTTTATTGCTTGTATTTCTTCAAAAGCGTCGGACATGATAATAATATCAGTGGTCTTATTGAATATTGAAAGATCCTAAGAAAATTTCACTGTCACGTACCTATATTTATATATAATTGAGAAGAATTGTACGATGAGAAATATGAATGCAAAGTTTCCTTTAATCTGTTTTGATTATAGTAGAAAACCATTAGGGAAAAAAAGTAATCGAATATTCAAAGCAAAGAGAAAACTGAAGTCAGAACCCTCACAGAGCGATTTCAAACGAAAACAACACACGACATCGTTTTGTACCAACTCGTGAAGAATTAGGAAAATTACCAGTCGGTACAGTGCATAACTGTTTTATCGATTTTACCACGCTCTTTTTGAATTCCCAATATGGACGACATTCAACGATTATGCACTGCTATGTACCAAAAATTTGGAAATTGTGATACTGAAATTAAATTCAACAATTGTTATAAAATAGGTTTATTTTAAAACAACACAGTGAGCATGATAAAATCAAGCCGTGCTGACTTGTTGATTTATCCAAGTCACGTAATTCGGTACGTTGACGTAAACTCCTGGAACATTGGTACCAGCGCAGCCGATTCCCCATGCAACCATACCGGCCAACTGCCATTGGCCAGTCGTCGCTTCGCAAACCAATGGCGAACCCCCATCGCCCTTAAATAACCAATATTTTTATTAGTCGAAAAATACTGAAATCAGCAGAATATCTTACCGTGCAAGCATCTTTACCAGCTTCTCCTCCTGCGCACATAAAACTGGTACGATCCAGAATGAAAAACTGGCCCAGACGTGTCGCACGCAGTCGAGTCTCGCATTCGGCTTGAGCGACAACGGGCACGTCGACTTCCTTCTGTATACTTTGGAAACTTCCCGCGTCACCGAATGCGTTCTTACCCCAACCGGATACCCAGCATCTGGGATATGTATAAAGCGCATACGCATATAGAATACTCAACAAATGTTACAAAAATCGATAAAATTGTTCAATGAATAATAAACCTGGTTCCAGCTGGTGGTACGGCTGTTGTCACACAAGCGGTATTGATATTAGCTGCTGTAGCTATCGGAGCATTCCCGTTTAATCTAACAACGGCTACGTCATTTTGCAAATTCTGGCTATTGAATCCTGGATGAATGAATAACTTAATTGGCGAAAATTCCACATACGGCAGAGGTTCGTTCACATTACTCGCGTCCCACTCTCCGAGTCGAATTTTAAACGCTAAATTTCTGAAATAAAAATTAGGCGAAAATCAGATTAATCGACACATCTAAAACAAATCTAATATACGGAAGAGCTTACGTATAAGCCGCTACTTTGTGAGCTACTGTGAGTACGTGATTGGGATTTATAAGCACACCGGAGCCAATGTAAACGTTGGCTGGTGTCAATAAAGCGACCTGCCAAGGATACGATCCAAAACTCGCTTGACCCTGTGGTCTTGCAACAGGCTGTATTTTTCTACGTCCACAGCTCATATCCACGTTGTTCCCCGACGTAGTTTGACAGCAATAAACTTGACTTATCGAGCAATTCACGGCCTGATGTTTATTAGGTTATATCGCAATTTTTCGTTAATAACATGTTCCACGTAATTATTTTTAAGATATGGATCATCCGAATTAATCGAATGAGTACTCACGGTATTCACAATCCTCACATCTATGCCAACGGTTTGACATGTTCCTATTGGTACACAGCTACACATCCTTGGAGACACTGAAAATCCGTACCAGTGAAAAATAAATTTAGGTTCGGTTAGCGAAAGAAAAGTTGGAGTCGAACAAGTAGTGTGATTTAGCATTGATCGGACGTGTTCTTTGACGAGTGGGAGAGAAAATTTACGTACTCGTAGTCGCTGGCGCCGGTGCCGCTGTCGTTCCTACGAATACGATAGAACTTGGATTTTGGGCCGAAGAGTAATCGAATAAAAAAGCAATAGCGATCGGCAAATAAGTTGTCGTCAAAATCGATCTTTCTTTAAAAAAATTCATCGTTTGACAATTTAAGCAGGATTTCACGTATCCCGAATAAAAGAGCAAAAAATATTCCACTATCTCAACGACAGCAACGAAACTGATTTAAAAACGTTTCGATAGTTTATATAAGCGAACACTGTCCGCCATATTTTTTTCCCATTTTGTATTGTGGTTTTAGAAAACGAGCGTATAGACTATTAACTCGGACACCGAGCCGCGACAAATCGGAAGGTCATGCACTATATTTTCATAACACCGTCATTAAAACGAGCGGTGGCATCATTGAAAAGGGCATGTGTGCGTCACAGCAGAGCACCGGGATGAACCGTGAACGACTTCCTTTAATTATCCATCACCCCTGTCGATATAACCCTATTCATAACGTTTTTCACAACGCGTTTCGTTTTCCACTCAACCATGTTGAGGAAGTTCCTGAAAATGGGCCAACTCGAGGGTTTTCATAAATCAAAAAGTAACCCGTTTTGTAAATAAATATTGCGTTTCAATTAATGTATAAATCGATATCGGAACGCGTAATGTCGAGATCGAGTAACGGAAGATTCGTCTAGTCTGAAGTTCGTCAGTTGCCCGATCTTCCTTACAACGGTTACAACTTTCGTCTTTTTACTTTTCAAACGAGATTGTATCAAAGCGATATAACGATATTAGCGTTCCGGTGGTCGTTTTATCGACCTTCGATCCCAACCGCGCGAACGCAATAAATGCTCGTCAGCACGCGCGCGTGAATCTCTCATCCGGAAAATTGGCGCGAGAGAGCTCGGTATGCCCTGGCTTCTTTTTGTTCGAGGCGCGTAAATCGCTTTGTCCGCAATTATAATCATCAACGCTCTCCCCATTATGTTGACACTTCCTGGAACTTATCTATTCCATCGAGATTTCTCGCCTATTCGATTACGGATTTCGTAACCGCTGTTCTTTTATTGCTCTTTTTATCGCAATAGAAACAATGTATAACACTTTGTTTGTGTCTCAAAAAAAATGTCAGGATTACGAAATAGAACACGTACGTACTTGTTTAGTTATTGAAAATTGTAAGAGCAGAAGAAACACGAAAGTACGAATATCGTATGGAAATGACGAAAAGTTTGCTTCGAGATAAAGCCAAGCAGCAAACATTTCAGCGAGAGGATTGAGCATGTGAATCGTGATTAGTCGGAGGAAAGCTACCTCCCCTCCTTTCCCTATTCAAAGAAAACGTACGAAGCCGGGACTGCAAGCATGGAGCTCGAGAGCTTTGCGTTGGCTTGGTGCCCGTTTCGGTAATCTCTCACTACGTATACCCTGTACGCACTATACGTTCGGTCATCACTTTTCGACGACGTGTATCAAGATATAACGGATGAAAAAATGCCAGGAAAGAGATGCAAGTAGTCTTTGAAGTAGTGCAACACAGAGTATCAGAATTTGAAATAATCGCGAGAAAGTGCATTTGAGGCATTGGCTGTCTTTCTCAGGAAAAATAGAAAGAAAAAAAATGAAAAGAGAGGTATATACATATACTTGGTATATAATTGAGCGCATGGTATAGAATGGCGCACGTCGGGTGGGGAATTGGGGATTTAGATTTAAGGAGAAAAGCAGCAACGCGCATGCGCGCGGGGGTTAACCTACTCCTGCCGACTTGGCGAGACTGCCGAGAGAGGACTAACCATAACCGGCAAAAGTCGATTTTCGCGTCGACGAGACGCTTGCGACAGTTCGCTCCTCCGCGGCACGCAGAGGCCCATTAAAGACAAACGCTCGAATTTATCTCATCAACGCGCGAATGTCGATTTTCGACACGTCGATCGTCGTCCCGTTCGTCACGTCGAGCGAGCATCGCTCGTTAACCTTATCACGGGGTGCGAAATAACGAATTGTACGAACGTTCATCCATTTCAAATCGCCGTGTCGATCATGTTCTCGACGTGTCGCCGAACGAGAAAGTTGTGAATATTTTTGATACTCGACGAGAAGCTCTCTTCGCTCCGCCCACCACCCTCCGAGACGAGAACCTCACGCAACGCTCGCGGGGACGCGATAACGAGAAACCAGCCAAGGGCCTAATCCTCTGCTGTCGTAAACAAACGAGGGGTAGACAAAAACTGTTGACACTAGCAAGAAATGAATATCTGCATGTACGCGACGTCGTTCCGAAGAAACTAATCGTACGTAATAACATCGTATCAAACACGCCGCTCGATTTCATTGCTCATTTCTCCAAGGGGATCAAGATAAGATCCCTGATTCGAAAAAAAAATGTACAGAAGGGCGCGTGACGTCACGCTCACGATATTTTTTTCTTTAATTTTTTGCAACCAGTACAAGTTGTTTACGTATTTCGAAAGTGGCCATTCGTTATTTTTTGTATAACATGTACGTGATAAGGTAGTTGTCGTAAAAAATTTTAATACTTCGTTCAAATATATTCTATTTTATTATATTTTTTTTATATAAAAAGCAAACTGGGTCATTCTCGAACAGTCAAATACAAACTTGTATTGGTCTGTTTTTAGTCTTTGTTTACAAACCTAATGGTGAGGGACACGTTGTAACAAGAAACGACCAGATCGAACGAGGTTCGCAAATCGACGGAAGGATGGCCGACGGATGTAACGAAGACCGACAGCAAGACGTGCGCGGAGTCAGCTGAAGACAATAATGCGGCCCCGGGTTGACGGGTCGCGTTCCCGTGACTTGTCTCGTCGTTGTCGTCCGCATTCCCAGTCCCGGTGCCGTTCCCGTCGTCGTTCGTCGAACCCGCCCTGAGAGAAGATGCTCGCTGAGATGGTGCGACTCTCGTACCAGCATCGTGCATTCTACTGCTACGTCATCCTCAGCATCTGGATATTCCTGCTCGTGGCTGGTAACTCGACAAATTTTATAATTTAATACGGATTGGCTTGTAAACATTTTGACTTTATTATGATCAAACGTTTGCTGTATACACATACGTCACTCGCATATTATATATAATATTTTGTATACATAAATATGAATTGTATACAGAATATTGAATATTTTATGTACAGAAATACGGGTCAATAACAAAAATTTGCTCCGGTAAAAATTATAAATATTTAGGTACTCATTTTAGTGTTCATTCGGTTGATAAAGCAGATTCAAATATCGTCTATGTCGTATTTCGTTTCTTCGTTTTTCTCTTCTAACTCTCGAGCATCCGGGACTCCAGTGAGAGGCTCTTTTCCCTAAAAAGCTAATTAACGTTTCTGAATACATTGTAGTGAAGCGCGCCGTAGGCCAAAACACGGAAACGTGTTTACAAAGTAACTATAAATATATGTATACAGCGTACACTCGTTCGTTACTCGCGCGTACGTATTTTTTAACCCCCAGTGGGTCCTCGCTTCCAGCGAAATCTTTGCGTGAAAACTAATAGCGGTTGTTCCTAAAAAAAATTGAGAGAACAAACCAAATACTCGAGTCATTGTCAACCTAATTTTTCATTTCACCATCTAAAAATAACGTCTATCGGTCTCGTTTTATTATTGGACCATCCGTATCGATCTCGGCCCTATCTCTCTTTGAGGTTCAATCGGCTTTTGTGCGTTAAATTTTTAATTATCGGACGTTTCAGGCATCGATTATATCCTCGTTATCCCTGAAGTGCATCTCCGCTAAGATTCTATCGAATCTTTAGAATTCATTCAGAGCAAAAATAATATTCTCTACGTAATCGTAAAATCCTCTCTTCCGTATTCTGGTTTGCGAACATCGACAAAAGAAAAAGAGTTTTAACGTGATTCGATTATCAGAAAATACGGATGAGTACCGCGTTTGAAAGGTCACACACGGTGATATTAAGTTGTTCAAAATTCACAGAGCTCAAAAATAAATAAAAAAAATTATTTTTTCGTCGTTTTAAATTTTTTTGGTTTATTTTAGGAATGTACAAATACATTGGAGGAGACGAGAAGAGCCTGATACAAACGCGAGGTGTCGTCAATGAGCTATCCATAAGAGAATTTCCAAGAAATTTGAAACGGGACATGAAAACGAAAAAGATATTCCGATTCTGCAATTCACCGAGCGAAATTGTGGCGGATACGGAAGGTAACCAAAAAAATTAAATCGCGTAAAATTTTTTGTACTATTGTTTTTATTTTGCAGGAAAATTGGATGGGAACTTAACACTGGCGGGAATTTTGGTATTCGTACGTCACGGTGACAGAGGCCCTCTGGCGCATATACGCAACATCAGCACGATCAACTGTGGCGACGATTTTGCCGATTTACCGGAACTCGAGAGCGTTTATCAGAGTTATCAGAATTTTCTTCAGAATATAACGAGTTTCTCGAGGGCCGCCTGGGCTCAGTTTCTCGGGCCCTTTCACGGCTTTCCAATGATACCGACGAATCCTCGAGAATGTCGGTTGGGTCAATTGACGACGATCGGAGTTGGCCAATTACTGAAAACCGGTCTTCTATTGAGATCGGCTTATTACGCCAAGCTCAATCTCGGTAACGGCACTATTACCGCTAAAGACGTTATCGTGTACAGCACCAGGTACCGTAGAACCGTGCAGAGCGCGGTCGCCCTGCTTTACGCTTTTTTGGAGAACGACGGATTTCAAAATCTCGCCAAAATCAGTTTACGCGAGAGCCTTAGTTACACGTTCTGCGACGCTGACTGTGTTTGTCCTGCGGCGGAGAAATACAACAAGCAATACTTGAAGGTAATTTGACAATTAAAAAAGTTGAGCAGAGAGTAAAAATTTAAATTTTTAGGAGATGTCCGATCACCTCAAGTCCCATCCAGCGGTGGTGGAGTTAACGAAGCAGGCGTCGAGCGCGGTTTTCGAAATGAACGAACCAGGACAATCTGTGGATCCCAACAAGCTCCGTGACGCGTTACTCACTTACATTTGTCACGGGGCGTCGTTACCCTGCGCCGATCTTGATTCACAACGCACATGTGTGAAGTCCGAGCACGTGACGGGTCTGTTTGCCTACACCGAATGGGAAGCCAAACAATTCGCCAAGAGCATCAACAGAAAAAAATATGGACTGCTGAGATCTTACGGTCTGATGCGCAGTATCGTCAATCACATGCTGCAGATAATCTCGGAATCGAGACCAAAAATCGTTCTCTATTCCGGGCACGACAAAACGCTCGAATTTCTCACTACTGCATTCGGTGTGTCATCGGAGAAGACGACGATGCCGCACTTTGCGTCCCGCTTCATTATCGAGGTTTACAAGGTCAATCCACGTAACGAGGACAGAATACCGAGCGATTTTTATTTTCGCGTCATCATGAACGGCAAGGATCTCACCCAGAAGATACCCTTCTGTCGCAGCGCCAGTTACTACAGCGTAAATTACGCGGATCGTTTCGACGATGTCAAGAAAGACTCAAAACTGTGTCCAATCGAGTCGATAATACGGCAGCTACACGACGATTATTTTATGCCTTTCAATTCGACGAACTTCAAGGACGCCTGTTTCAGTCACAGGGGTGCTCGATGAACAAACGTAGAAAGTACAAGCGTTAGCTCGAATTCGCCGATGAACGTTTCGGCGTAGAATTTATGGTTTTAGAAAATCGAGAAACGTTTCAGCACCATAGCAACGTAAACGTGAAAGTACAACTTATATTTTGATAGCGAGATTACTGTAAGGATTATGGTTTTCTAGTGTCATTGTTATCTTCGCAATATAGCACTTCCATGCAAGATGTAGGTAGTTAATTAATGAGATTTCAAGCGAACGTCGGTCGATCTTAGTAATAAGAAAGGAGCATCGTGCTCAATCTTACAAATGACATAACGGAATTCAGAATTGCGAATGTAAATTCACTTATACCAATCTATTTCGCTATCTTAAATTTTTGAGAATTTGTTTCGAAAGAAATATCTCTTCTCCAATCTATCGAATTTTTACCAAAGGAAATCTCATTTTTATCTCTTTCTAATTGTATAAAATGTACGACTCCAAAATAATCTCAAAGTCGATGAGGAAAACGCCTTTAAACATTAAACTACAACTGAAAAACTTGAAAGTAGGTTTAGTTGTGTATAAACGGAGATAGTTGTAGATATTCGCCATATATTTTATCATACGTCTTTTTGTATATATGTAAATAATATTTACAAGTTGTATATTAAGAAATATTAGGATAAACGCGAGGCAGAAATTTTTTTCTTCCTTGTATTTGATGTTAACGATACGCGACCATTTCAATGATTCTTCATTCTCCTTCGATTAAATTCTCGTGTAATACTCGAAAGCGTTAATCGACATGACTTGGGAGAATTGACTTTATCGTATCCTAATGGATTAGAAATTTTATCATATAGACAGAAAACCCCTTGAAGGTGCTTTTAAAATATGTTGAGAATGGAATATGTTGATGAAATGAAAATTTTAAAAACATTGGTGAAACGTATAGCCGTATGAGCCATTTACCAAAAGATCGTCTAACAAAATACAGTTAATGTGAAAACCAAACTGGGTATCATAATGTTCTTGGCTATGACTTAAATTTTGTTGTTAAATAATTATTCAGTGATGTTACATCTCCGCTTCTTTGAATTATTCAAGCCGTTCAGAGTTAGACAATCACTGAGTAAATATTCTTTGTTATTTTGTTCATTAATGAGCATATTGCAATCAGCCCATACTGGCAATTGAACACCGTATCGAGTCTTCTGAAATGTCAACGAGTTTAATAATTTTATCAAATATTGAATTATTTACCCATGACATGATTGCTCTTGTTGCCATTTTGTTTCTGGTTATGTTTGTTAATTGAAAAGTGTCTTTAATGTTGTAGATAATTTTTGTTAATATAAAAAAAGAGACTAAAAAATTAAAGAATCATATAGCATTGTTAAATTTTGTTTATTGAAATCAATTTCCTTCATAATTTTATTTACAATATAAAAACTTACTCATTACATTGGTAATAAATAAATAAAAAGGATGTATTACAATTTACAATTATAAGGCACACCGGTATATTTCTTAACAATAGGTATATCATACACATAAAAATTAACTTTGGTAGGTTTAAAAAGTCATTCAAGATTAAATATTTGTTTTTGAAATGCATTATTTTTGTAATCATTTTCAAAGTAAATCGATGAAAGATTAAGAGGTGAGATTTTTCATATTACGTGGAAATGCTCAGTTTCGTTCATTTTTATTCAACTGCGCACATAACAAGTCCGCCGTTAAATAAAAATAGCAACCCCACACGCATCACAAGACAAGTGTCTTCTATTTTTACATAGAAAAATCTATTCTAAATACACCACAATATTTTTCAATAATTTTTCACTATGAAAAAATTATTTAACGTTCTGGTGTTTTAAAATGTACAATAATATATGCACTAACTAAACATATTGACGCAAGGTACATCGATAACTCTATAGAATAAGTCAAATCTTAATAACATTTGTTATTTCTCCACTCACACAATTAAAAAAATTTTGTCGAATTTATATATATGTATGTATTTAAGTTAAACAAAATCCTATATGGTCACTCACACTATTGTAAGAATATTTAAATGCCGGTAAATGATGATGAAAAATTGATTGAAACTTGAAAATCGTGATTCAAAATCTACGCATGCAGTTAAATATATAGTTTTACATTTAACGAGAGAAAAATACTATTATGGTGATTCACGGTCAACGTTGATCAAGCCAAGTGTATGTTGAATAGATTTCAGTCTTTGATAATGAGAATTTAGATCAGTACTGGAAAAAAATGAACGATAATGATAATTTTTAAATTTCAAATTACGTGATAATGAGCCAACGTGACGTCACAGTACTTACGTATGATGATGCCTCTCCCTAACAGGAGGCGAATGTGAAGACAGGGACCTCTGAATGGGAACATAGGATTGCTCTGCATTTCCTAATAAAGTATCGGCTCCCACACGCTTTCCTATAGACCACCTCATTTTTAGCCATTTCATACGAATAATACTAATGATAACTTTGAAGACTATTTGAGCTCGTTTCTTCGGAGTTGGCTTTTTGCCGTTGTGCGTAAGTCTTCGACGTTCCTCGAGGGTTAATCTTGCTAAAAAGACAGCTGTACTCTCTTCGGACAATTGATGTCCACGAATAACACATAGTAGATACTTCTTCTGATAAACTAATGCCTTCCTTCTACTATCAGCACGTAAATATTTTCCGTAAAAATTTTGAACCTGTAAAATAAATTTAATTTTAACAAATATTTTGTGAAATAGTGTAAATGAGTTGGAAAAAATTTTGATTTCGAAAATAACCTTTTCGGTATCTATAGGTTTTCGAGGTAGGACGCTTTGGGTAGATCCAGCTGCAGATTGAGATTCAAGCATATTTAAACGTGTGGCAAGCCGATTTTTTTCCTCTGACATTTTTAATAATTTATCTTGTAACGTGCGAAGGTCATCAAAATATTTTTTATTAAGTTCGTTCAATTTCTGAAAAAAAAAACTGTATGTAAAGCTCTATTAATTTAATTTGAGTTGTAATACGTACCTTTATTTTCTGTGTGTATGAACAGGATGCAATTTGTTGAGAAGAGATTTTACCATCATTCAATTCTTTTATCAATTCAGATTCCCTCTGAGAAGACATTTTAAAACTGGTCTGCAAATCTGTCACAATTTCTTTTAATCTCTTTTCTTCGTTATGAGCACTATTTATTTTTTCAACTAGTTTATTTTCTCTTTGTTTCGCATCATCCAGTAACTGTCGTAAACGCGTATCACGCTCATTAGAATTTTCTAATTCTATTTTATAATGTTGTATATCAGTTTCCAAATCGGTCTGAAAATAATATAAAATAAAACAATTAGTTTCATCAAAACAAAAGTTCTACTAAATTTATATCAATTTATACCATTAATTCTCTCATATTATTAATTTCTCCTCTTAAAGCTTTCACTTCGCTACGCTCAGAAGATAATTTTTTCTGCCTTTCAGAATCTGCTTGTACCATTGTTTTATATTTCTTTTGCAACCAATCGTACTCTTTTACTTTTGTTTTTAGTTCATCCTTAATTCTTCTTAAATCAGTTTCCAATTGTCCCTTTGTTTCTTGTGATAATGCCAAGCTACTAATTAGTTTTTCATTTTCTTCTGTTAGTAATTCCAAATCCTTTTTACATCTTTTATTTTCCATTTCAAACGTTCTCAGTGTATTTTGTATTTCCGCACTATTTCTCTGCTGTTTTTCAAATTCTTCTACGAGGGCTATATATTTCTTTTGTTCCAATTCGAGTAATTCTGTCATACCAGGCAAATTGTCAACATTTTGCGATTTGATTTGCTCTTTGATTGTGCTCAACTGCATCTCCAAATTTTTGTGTTCTTGTCTCATTAAAGATAATTCAGTACGGAGTTTGTCTTCAATTTCTAAAGATGATTTCAGCTTCGTTTGCAACAACTGAAATAATTATGATACGTTATTTTAATAAAAAAGGTTTATGTGTAAAAACGAATTCTAATAATACCTCTATACGTTCTGAATAATTTGTATTGGATGATAGCGCAGATCGACGTTCCTTATCGATAAAGATTTTCAAATTCCTAACATTATTCTTTTCCATTGTAAGTTCTTCTTCAATTTTTTCCACTCTTTTTTTTTCAATATCTAAATCGGCTCTGTGAATTCAATTATTAAATCAGTTTACCATTCAGCTCCAATTGCTATCGTTTTGTTTACAAATAAATTATACTAACTTGATTTGGAAAATACGACTTTCATATTCTTGAACTTGAGATTTCAACATTTCTCTTTCTATCTCTAATTCGTCCTTGAGTTTGTTCAAATCTTCGTTTATTTTTATAACATGTTGTAATTTACGTTTGACATCACTGTAGCTCTGAATTTCTGTTTCTTGTAAATTTTGAATAACATGTGGATCACTCTGGACAGCATCCATTATTTGACGGTCTAAGTGAGCTGATAAATTAATTTCCTGATTTACAATGTCTTCCATGTCAATGTCTTCTTGCATTTGTACTGTAGGATTAGAAATACAAAGTATAAGTTTTTTGCGAAATGAATAAATAAAAATTGATACTTACGAGAATAGTGCTCCTTTATATCATCTAATTCCTTCGTCAAATTTTCCACGGCAGTAACTAATTCGGTATTAACTTTTTTCTCTTCTTTCAATTTTCTTCGTAATTCTACAACATTGCCAGACTCCTTCATCTTATTTTGAATAGTTTCTAAAGCCTTACGTAAACTTTTGCTATCATCGCTCATTTCTCTTATTACTTTGTCTTTTTCTTTTAAATATTCTTGCAAATGATAAATTTCTCGGTCCTTTTCATCCGGTGGCGTTGACAATCCAGATGAAGTGGCACGTTTCACCATTTCTTCCAACCTACTTATGACTTGATCTTTGTCGCTCAGTCCATTGGTTAATTTTAGCATTTCATTTTGTAATTTTGTAAATTCGTGCTTACATTGCTCATATCTTGTTTTGTAATCGTACAACTGTTTATTTTCATTTTCTATCTCGAAATTTCGCGTTTGCAATGTTTCGATAGTAATATCTTTTTCCAAAATCATATCAGTTAAATTTTTCAATTTAAGTGAATTTTGCTCAGTTACTGCTTCGTTCTTTTTAGAGCTCAAAGCATCTCTCAGTTTTTTATTTTCTGAGTCTAGTTCTATGATGATTCTTTCACTCGCCTGTACCTGATTTTTATAATCTGTCGATTCTTGTGTAGTCAACTTTAAAATATTTTCTACTTCTTCTAAGTCTTTACGTATTTTATTTTCAGAAGCATGAACCAATTCGTATTGATTTTTATAGAAATTTTTATCGCATGTTATTGACTCGATAATATCTCTATATTCTTCTTGGGCTTCACGCATGCTTCTTTGTAGTTCCATTAACTCAGTATCTCGTTTGTTAATAATTTCCGATTTCTCTTGCAAATCCTTATTAAGAGCGTTCAATTGGTTTTCGAGCTCTTTAATTTTTTGTTGAGCTGATATCATTTCCAATTGTTTATCGTTTATGTTTTTTCTTGTAGAAGAAGAATTTTTACTCGTGTTATCAACATTCGATCCGTTTATGTAAGAATTTGATTCGTCATCAGGAGGGAGGTTTCCAGTTGAAAGTTGAGAGTACTGTGGTGGGTTTACCGATGAGCTTTGAGAATCAGAGTCCAAATCTAATGGTGGTATTCGTATGCCTTCCACATTTATATCGATCATAGGCGTAGTAGAACCATCTAAAGTGTCTTTGTGTATTCCGGATGTAACGTGAGATTTCAGAGTGGACATGTTGTGTGGAACAATATTGGAAATATTTGGTACAGCGCGAATGGCTTCGATATCCTCACATTCGGAATGAATAGAAAGAATATCGCTCAGTGTACGTGCACTATGTTTGGGGTCTGCGTGCTTAAAATGTTCTGTCGACTGTATTTCATCCTGAGGGAATGACGAGTACATTTCTAACTGCTTTTCTTTTCTGGACAATTGCTCCTTCAAGTCATCAATCTCGTAATTTTTATCTGCCAATATCGAGTCTATCAACTGTGGCAATTCCAATTGTGTTTTCTCTTGAGAATTGAGTTTAATTTCAAGAATTTTCTTTTCTTCCTCAAGCACTTTCAAACGGTCCTTTAATTTTTTTATTGTTAAACCTTCCAGTTCGACAACATTAGCAATTTCTATTTCTTTCTCACGCAATAATTGGTTTGCTCTCTCCAATTGTAATTTCACTTCGTTGTATTCGATTTCCTTATTTGAAATTACTCTTTCCAATGATTGTAAGCGATTGTTTGTATCGTGAAGCTGCATTTCCAAGCGAGAAGTAGCCTGTTTGTGCGCAAACGGTGCATTCTGCTTATGTTGCTCCAGTCTGCCCCGCATGGTTTCAATTTGGAACAACTGTTCGGATATCGTTTGTTGAAGAATCTCGTGCTCGGCATGCAACTCTTCATTTTGATTCTTCACCGAAACCAACTGCATTTCAATATCTTTCAATCGTTTCAAGGTTACTTCTTCCACTCGAATATGCTTTGACATCTTCTCTTTGACTTTGAGAAGTAAATCTAATGGTAGCATCGGCGGTGCATTGGGATCTTCTGGAGTTGGACAACGCGAAGCATCTATTTGATCTTTTATGGATACGTCTTCGCTCGGTTGACTTAGACTTAGATTAGAATCACACATGTGCAACGATTCTAATTCCTTTATCCTTTTATCTAGTTGATTCAACATGTCGCGAAGCTCCAGTTTCATCTGTTTCAGCACCGTTGAATTAGCGTTAAAATGTTCAGAACTCAATTTATGTTTTTTCAATTCGTCCTGTAACAATAGATAAACGAAACGTGATGTCTGAATACCTCATTTAAAAAGAAACAAGAAAATTAGGTGTATTATTAACCTGCAAATGACTGATGTGCTCATTCAACTGAGCACTTTCATTTCCCATTCTGATAGCATCCAATTCCTGCACCAACAGTTCTTGATTTTTCGTCTGAGCTGCCACAACCGCTTCCAGTTGAGAAATTTGCAACTGCAACGATTCTTCGTGCTCGCACTTTAATTGCAACTGTTGTTCTAAATCAGTAATGATATCTCTGAGAACCCATACTTTGTCAACTGCGGCTTTCAATTCACTCTCGACTTCTGTCTTTTTGGTTTCCATGTCTGTCATCATAGAAGACATTTGTCGCATCTGGCATTCGAGCGTTTCCACCTTGATAAAAACAAATTTATTAATATATTTCCGTAAAAATAACAATTGGAAATTTATTGTTATAAGCGTGTTGATAAACTTTTTGCAAATTTTTATTCAAGTGTAAAATGTTTCAATTTTACTTAACTACGTTTCTATAATCGTATACTCAATGATTAGTATAATTTTACCCATTGATAAATATAATACCACTTACAGCTGCATTGATGTCAATTGATTGTAGTACAGGAGTGCCAGACATTGAATCGGGTGATAACGTAGGCTGCTATGTGCAAAAGACAGAAAACCAAAACCATAGTGCAGATACCTCAATGTGTTAATCAAATTAGTCAGTATAAAAGCATTTTGAACACTGTCCAATAAATGAACAAACACCGGTGTTGTATAGCTATATAAATTGTGCATAATCTATGTTCTACAATCTCTTCAAAAGAAAACATTTATTTCTTCTTAAAGAGATTGAAAATTCTAATCAGATACTAATAATTTGATTTTTCTTTGCTATATTCATGATACTATTGAAAAATAACGAAATATTTCATTACATGCAATTCTAAAATAAGCAATTGAATAAATTTCACTAACGTGATCGATAGCTGATATAAACTAGATGTTTATTTTTTATTTTTTATTCTTGTTATAAAATAAGATAGAACATACCTCAGAACAGATTCGCATATCTCTCTCTTTTTCTCGATCTCGTTCCTTGAGCTGTTCTTGTAATGATTCAATCTGTTTAGAGAATTCATCACGTTCGATTTCGCGTTCAATTGCTTGTTCATCTAAGAATTTTCTCGTTGCTCGTAACTGTTTGTCTGCTGCTTCGATCTAAACACCAAATATATAATATTGATTAATGAATAACTATTAAGAGGCACTTTATTTTTAAAATTAGATATTAAAATAAATTTATCATTTAGATGGTTTAATACTTGTCATAAGACGTTTCACTATTCTTAAATAACAATTATCAGGTTTTGCATATAAATCTCTAAACCATGTTTTTGAATAAAACAAAAAAGAATTAAAATGAAAATAATGTGGTTAAATGATTATGAAATATAAATTTTTGCATGCTACATCAATATTACACTACGTATTATTCTCAATCATGCATTTCTACCAAAGATGCTGTATAATTAGTAACTCATGCATACTTCATTTTTCAAACAGCTTGTAAATCTGTTATCGAAAAACTGAAATAAACAATTAAGATCGTAACATTAATGAAATCATTACGTTTATTTTTACGCAAACGTTATTGGCTGAATTTATAAAATTCAATATTTTAATGGTATTAGTAGTTCTGTAATTTACCTTTGGGTAGCGTTTTCGAACGAATGAAGGACAGGTAGATTCTAAAGGTACCTGCTGGCAAGACAATAGAACGCCAATGAATTTTTCTATAAAGTAAATTTGAAATTCGAGCAAGGCCAGTTGTTATTAAAATTATTTGCCGATTCGATTGTCATGAAGTTTCATCAACTTTTTTACACGTTACAGATGCTTTTATTGAAGTATTATAGCCTTTCATAATTTTTGAAGTTCTTATTTCATTTTTATAAATAACAAAAAAAATCCAAACACATGCAGACACTTATTTTTTATCAATAAAACAAACATGAAAAATCAAAACAAGACGAGACATCATTTGCCATAATGATAAGACATTCACATTCACATAAATAATGAAAAAAAAAAAAATCAAAGTGAATCTATCTATAATATTTATGCATTACACCAGCTGTATCTTACTCAGTATGTTACGTCTAAATATGATTGGACATGCATTTGAAACAAACAACACAAGTTGTGTAAATCTCACCTGTTGCTGCAAATCATCTTTCTCCCTTTTGGATTCCTCGATAAGTCTATCACTTTGTCGAGATAGCTCTTCTATTATTTGTAATAAGTATGAACAATCTTCGATTCCGTTAGACAGTACACTTCGAGCTAGAAGTAGGATGAAAGGAAATTTCTTAAATCTGTGCGAAAATGAAAAGAAACAGATCATAATTGTACCATAAATTACCTTTTTCTTGTAACAACGAAAAATCCTGTAATGCCGTTTCATTGTCGTTGTTACCGTGTTCACCATAACCTTCACTTATTATTTCTTTTCTATTTTCCATATTTATCAGTTTTTGTTGCAGTTCAAGCATTTTCATTTTCAATAAATCAGATTCCTCTTGATAACTTACAATCAATTCTTCAGCATGATTGAGTTTTAACGTTAGGTCTTCTACTGTTTTACAATCATCGTTAAAAGTATCTTCAATGATGAATTTCTTCTCATCTTCATCAGGTGATGTTATGATTCCAAGAACTTGGGCGCTTTCGCGTTTTAAGCGGTAGAGGCTACTTTTCAACTCTCCGCGTATTTTGAGAGTGAAATTTTCATCAAATGATTTTTCCAGGCTTTCCGAATCATTGTTGATTATTGAAATAATTTCGTCAAGTTGTGGAGCAAAATGTACTCTTTTTGGTTTTTTTTGTAATGAATTTTCAGGGCCAACTGAAGATTCCGTATCGTTGTTTTCAGAGTTATCATCTTTTTGCGTCACAAACTTTGTCTCCGCTAACTGTCGTTTTAATACTTCATTGATTAACGTACTGTTCAATTCTTCTTCGCAAATTGCGAAATATCTAATGAGCTCGCTTGTTAAAGTTTTCAGTACCACACATAATTTATGTAAATTATTCCTATGAAAAAAAAATTATTCAAATAAGTTGAGATTCTGTACAAAATTTTTTCAATTAGGACGTTAAAATTGCTTCATGAAATCTTACCTCTCTCGTAATAAATTACTCGGAGACAAATTCCTTGTCTCATTATCATACGATGTGTAATCTTCCTTTTTCGTTGCCATTGCTATTTCATAATAATTTTTCAGCTCGTGTAATTGACGAGCGAATTCTTCTTTGAGTCGCATAATTTCGGCATGATGTTCTATTTTCATTTTTTCCATTTCACGTTTGGCATTGCTAGTGAATTTATCCCGAAGCTCCAGTAGATCGGATGGAATTTCACCTTCCCCACTTAATAAGGCCTATTGAAAATTTGTATCAGTTTTTATAGTATTTTCAACAGTTTATAATATTACTATTACACTTATGATTAATCGACTGCAATTCAATATAAAAATTAAAGGCCAAAGGAAATAATGATCGTAACATTAATAGGAATGACAATGAAAATTAAAACTAACAAATAACTAAAACCTACCTGAATTTGTATTTTCAAATCATTCACCACATCAAGTCTTATTTGAATGATTTGTTCTTCTAATTGTCGATTGTATTCTTCGCGTAATTTCGACAATTCACCGTTCTCCAAAGCATTTTCATCCCACTCCGTTTGACAATGCTACATACATACATATAAAGATAACGAATGATGGATTTGTTATTTTCATAGGATATACTTATTAATAAATTAGTATTATAAAAATACTGTAACAGTATTTTTATTAAACATTTATTAAATGATAAGATTAATTAATGGAGACAGTAATTCGTGCAGTAGAACCCATTTAAAACATGAACTTAGTTAAATATTTAACATATTTTGCATACTGAATTACCTGGTGTACTGCTTTGAGCAAGGCAACTCTTGTACTGTTTCTTCTTGTTTCTTCAATCTGTTTCTCATAAAATATCTTCTGTTCTTCTAATTTATTTTCATATAACAATTTAACATCCTGTACTTCTTTTACCACAGTTTCCTCTACTGGGACATCAGAAGTAGAGTTTTGATCAGGCACATGAGTGACATTCAAGCAATCTCCAGCTCCACACAGATAAAGATCTTCAGTCAATTCTTCTATTTCACTATCATTATCAGACATTTTTTTCGATTGTTGACTGAATACATCTTCGGAGTACTGTTTTTCCATCTGTAAACATTTCTCTTCAAAATAGGTTCTTAATTCTTTCATTTCTTCAGCATGCCGTTTCTCAAGTTCTGTCTTTAAATTTTCAACAACTTTTTCATTATTTTCTTTCGTACAAGCTAAAATCGATTGAATTTTTTCAACTTCTGCAAAGCATTCGGCCTTCAGCTTATCTACCTCTTCGATTTGTTTCTCTGTTAACAATTTAATATCTGCTTGTAACAATAATTTTTCTTGATTCAGTTGATCTATTTGTTGCTGCAATAAATTTGTAGAATTCTGAATTTTCTTCAATGAAACATTTTCTTCTTCTAAATATTTTTTTTCTTGCATCAACGTCTCACATTTTGCATGGCATTCGTTTAATTTCTGAGTCAATTCGTCATAATCGGATAATTTTTTCAACAGTTGTTCCATATCTTTTAGAGCATTCTCATTTTCATTTTTTAAAGTATCTATTTCCAACTGTAATGATTTAACAGCCGCAGAATCGGATACATCAGTGTTTTCGTACTTCTGCTCAATTGTGGGTTTATACTTATTCTGCGTATTATTCAATGAATCGTCCGTAGTTCCGTTTAAAGTAATGGTTATATCATAATCGGAAGCTAATTGTGAAAAATCGATTCTCGTATCATTAGAGCCTAACGTTTGATTTAACTGCTCTTGGAATGCCATGCATTGTGACCAAGCACTAGCTAAGCCACTTTTCAGACGATCGCAATCTATTTCATATTTTTTAACTTTCTGTATAGATTCATCCAATTTCAATTTATATTCAAGAACTTCTGCATCCTTTCTTTCTATAATACTTTTCATATTTATAACATCTTGTTTGTATTGCTCTAAATCTCTAACTAAATTATTATCGAGTTCTTTATGAGTAACTTCTGGAGATTTTTCTTCGGTTTTCGTTAATCTTAACGTAACTATTTCTGACTGTAATTTATCACACATATTTTTCATGTCTTTTAATTGCTTTTCGTATGATTTTTTTGCAAGATTAGCTTGTTCAAGTTCCTCTTGAGTTTTCTTCACGCTATCCTCTAAATTATTAATTTTGATAGTGAGGATATTTTCCATTTCTTTTTTCTCATCTAATTTTTTCATGGCTATTTGATACTGAACAGCAATTTCATCGAACGTTTGGTAGGAAGTGTCATTCAATTCGCTTAATGCACTCATGTTTGCACTGCTGTACTTTGCTAATGATTTTTCCAAATCATATATTTTACTGCTTAAATTTCGTTCGTGAATTTGACCATTTTCTATGAGAGATTGTGCGGAAGAATATCTATTCGATAAATCGTTCAACTGAAATCGTAATTCGTCATTTTCTTTTTGAAGATGTGAAGTACTAGCTAAAGCTTCTTCGAGAGATTTTTCAATACTTTCTTTAGATTCTAAAATTGCTGTCGTAGAAATATATTTAGCCGTAACATCGTTAAGTTGTAATTTGTGCAATTCAATCTGTTCATGTAACATTTCCCTTTCCTCTTGGTAATTTCTTTCTTGAAATTGTGCTTCTTCTAATTTCGATTTGTAGGAACTAATTTCTAACTGCATATTTTGTTGAGATTGAGTAACGTTTAAAAGCTCTAATTTGAGCGACTCTACAGTTTTCTTATAATGCGCTAATTGCGACTGAAATATCGACAACTCTTTAGCATGAGTAGTTTCTAAATTTGGCAAATCTTTGTTAAGACGATCTAGTAGAATTTTATTCTCGTCTTTTAAAACTCTTAACTGTTTGTCGTGTTTTTCTTGCAGTCTCGATATTTCTGCATTATGCTTCTCTTTTAGATTTTGTATTTGATGCTGATGATTTGAATTATTTGAATTAAGCTCATCTGTAAACTTTTCTACCATTGATGACATATCTTGTTCAATTTTTTTTACACGAGATTCATATAATTTTTCTATTTTTGAAGCTTCTGTGTTACTTAAAGTACCATTAGAATTATCAGCTTCAACTTGTCGATTTAAAGTTTCCTTTTCTGTTTCTAATTGGTGTATATAATTGTGAAATTGAAGCACTTTATCATTCAGTTTGTCTATAACTGCACGCTGTTCGGATAATGTATTTTCTAACAAATCAATCTGCAAAAAATTAAAAATAATTTAGGTAAATTAAATAATAATAAATGAGCATTTTATACTAAATGAAATTCCAACCTTTTTTTGTAGGTTGGAGTTGTTCATTGTGTTAGCATTAGGAATTTCTACATTATTAAAACTCTTCAGTTGATTCACAGCAGCATCGCGTGATGATAACGCCAAGCTTAAAGAAGTAGTTAATTCTTCTATTATTGCATCACGTCTGCTTACAGCAGACTCTAATTCTTCAACCTAATTCAATTTAAGTATCTATTGAGATTTATGATATTAAAAAATAATAATTCAGCATGAAATTTTAATATTAATCTCACTTTATGACGATATATTGTAGTTATATTGCTCAGTTGGCAATTACTAATTTGACTCTGAGAAGAACTTGGTGATTCTGTTTCAGCTTTAACAGAATCAATCTCGGCATATAGTGACTCGATTATAGCCTCTTTCCCATGCAGTATCTCTTCCAGCTCACCCAAACGCCCTGCTATTCCTTCTAATTCGCCATTTCCTTCACTCATACTAATGCTACTTTGTGTTACATCTCGCGATGATAAGGCTTCAACATTCTATAAATAATGTGAAATATGATTACTAAGATACAATGAGTGAACACAAAAATTTATACATAATTGAAAAACAAGAATATTACATGTTCCTCAACTTTTGTTACATGTCTATCATTATGTAAGGATTCTCCGTCAGAGAACTCATTAACTCGATTGACATTCTTGGTTAGAGATTGTCCAGCCTGTTCAGCTTTGTACTTTTCCAACTAAAAGAGATTACAACCAATTTGAATATTGTTACTATGAACATAATTAAAATTAGAACATGATTGAAATCAGGTTAGAATGAATATTAATGAGATAGATTAACTGAAAAAGTCGTTGATCAATAATGATTAAATAATACCAAATGTAATTTCAAATTTAAATTGATTGCAATTTTAATTGTGTGGACAAGTTTAAGTACTGATATAAAAAATTTGATAATACTGATTTGTTGAAAATTTCTAATTGAGGTACTAATGTTGTAGTAACTTCTTAAGTGGGAAATAATTTCTAATATCATTTTTATTACATTTAATAATTAAGGGCATTATTTACCATTTCTCTGCCTGATTCTAGAGCAACCCTTCGACGCAACCCATCTTCATCCATTTCATTCAAATTTTATCAAAACAAACTAACATGGAATACCTATCACAAAAATACTTTATCAGCTGAAAACTTATTATAAACGCTATGTTTAATCCCTAGTAGCACATTTCATTACGGAGCACCTTATTTAATTCTATACTATAGTCGCGAACTGAAAGTACGTTGTGATTTTTTTATATAAATACAAAATTCATTTTAACCGTTTAGCGTCCACTTGTGTCATGAAGTATGGAATTCATAGAATCATAAATCGTGCAAATGAATCCCGCCTTTTTCTTTATTTTCTACTCTTAGAATAATTGAAATTTGATTTAAAGCACAAATAATAAACGTAGTTAATTCACTTAATAACTACACCGCAAAGAAAATAATTTCAAATGTTAAGTAACTGGTTTCAAAAATATTTCGCCATAGAAAAGTTGCTCCCCTTCTACTTTGACGTTTTCCGTTGAACGTTTCATTCAAATTTCGCACTGCGACTGAAAGACTTGCTTACCGGTCAATTTAATGTAAAACACTTTCTGTTGCAAAATTTACATAAAGTAACAACGTTAACTTTCAAAAATTTGCAGAATGACGTGCAGCATGTTTTTGCAAAACAATACAATACACGTTGAAATCTGTCAAAAGGAGGATAGGTATGAATACTCGAAAATAACTCATGAATCCTTAATCTCTTTATTACAGTATTAATTTATGAACTGCTACTTTTAATTTAAGCATTTTATCAAAAGAAAGAATTGAAGAATTAGCAAGAGAGGAACTTTTTAAACGTGATAAATTTAAATTTTTTGATATTATCTATGGTATAGATAGTACAAACGATGAAGTAAAAGCTCATATTGAATCTCTTTTATGCACATGTAGTGAAACTGAGGTAAATTTTAGATTCTGAAATGTATTATTGCTTTAGAATGGTTATTACATTATTTTAATCTAATAGTAAGAAAAATATAACAGGAATAAACTTTCTTTGTATAGTTTACACAAAAAGATGTACTCAAGTATGAAGACGAAGATTTTAAATATCATGTATACAGATTGACAAATGAAAAAGCAGCAGTAGAAACTATGCAAAGCGAATCAGGAGAATTGGCTGCAGCATCACACTGGATTTTACCTTCTAGAGAATTTCATTACTTGTGGGAAAATCTGTTTTACGATACAGATGTCAAAGAGAATGTATAGAAATGTTCTCTGATAAAATATAATTTGTTATATTTTAAATTTATTAAGTTATATTATAAACTATTATTCTGTTAAAATTTATTATTTTTTACAGTTATGGCATTTTGTAGAAACTGCAATGATATTTGCTGATCGAAATGTTAATCCACAAATAATTAATTGGAATAAAGTTGTATTATTACATGGACCACCTGGTACAGGTAAAACCAGTTTATGTAAAGCCCTAGCACAGAAACTTTCAATACGATTAGGAAACCGTTTTACTCGAGGTGAATTAGTAGAAATTAATAGCCATAGCTTATTTTCAAAATGGTTCTCTGAAGTAAGAAGTTACATTTACTTATTCATATTTACTCTTGTTTCCAAATATTGACATTGTATATTTTTATTTCCAACAGAGTGGGAAACTGGTCATGAAAATGTTTGAAGAAATAAAAAATTACCTGGATGATCCAGAAGCATTAGTTTGTCTACTCATAGACGAAATAGAATCTTTGGCACATGTGAGAAAATCATGTTCCAATGGTACAGAACCTACCGATTCAATAAGAGTTGTGAATGCATTACTTACACAATTAGACCAGATAAAAAGTTATCCAAATCTCTTAATTTTGACAACAAGCAATATGACAGAGGCTATTGACCTAGCATTTGTGGATCGTGCGGATATAAAACAATATATAGGATATCCAAAGAGACCAGCCATTTATAAAATATATAGTTCATGCATTAGAGAATTAATGAGAGTTAGTATCACTTAACTTATAATATTGAAGTAATATATGTGACTAGAACAAATATTTTTTCTTATTATTTCAGACTAATCTTCTAGAGAAAGAAAACATTTGCGATTATGGATACTTAAAAATGACAGGGTATGAAAATAATTCTGAAACTATAAAAAGCTTAATTTTGTTAGAACTTTGCGAACAAAGCGAAGGGCTTAGTGGACGGTCATTGAGAAAATTGCCGTTCTTAGCGTACGCGTTATTTATTCGATCTGGAAAGTGTTCTTTAAGTAAATTTATGAGAGCTATGAATTTTTCAATCGAGAAACAAAAGGAAGAAGGTCAAGAATGGTCTCAATAGATATCCTAACTTATTTATTAAATCATTCGATAAATTTGTTACTTATTTATGTTAACTTAATTTATACTCCTTGATGATATAATAAAATTATATTTTTCTACTAATAATTTCATATGTATTAATGATTATAATCAAGATAACATCTATCATCCATCATTTGTTCCAGAAATGAATTTTTATTTGATGATTTCAAATATAATTTTCAAATTAATATTACACTTATAAAGGTAATACATCAAATAATGTGCAATAAATTATTTGCTAAGAAATATATTATATTATTATTATTCTTTAGAGGTGAAAAAGTCAATAATTCTATATGAAAACTAAAATTTACTTCTTCTTAGTATTTGGACTCGTCGATTGAAATACACTTGATGCAGACATTAAGTTTTCAATGTATTGACTCAGAACTTGATTCTCGCTACGTAATTTCAAATTCTCTTCTTTCACGCTGTCTACTCTTTGGGACAAATCTGATAACATAAATAATAATTAAATACAAGCTATTAAATATTATAGTTCTTAGTAATGACATCTCACCATCTAGTGTATTTTGCAATTCAAGAACTTGCGCAATCAGTCTTGCTTTTTCTTCCTGCTCATCTGGACTTATATCAGGATCCAAACCTGCGGCATAAAAATCTATATACGGTTCTAGGTTCTCAATGAAAAATAATTTGGGGTTAAAAAGATAAAAACTATTTATTAATATTTATTAAATATTAATAAACTCACTACTTGGACTACAACTGCCATTTGTGAAACTAGATGGAATCGAATCCAAACTACGGCCTTTAACTAGTGCATCCGATAATTGAGATTCGTTATCGGGAAGTTCTTCTTCTGGAATTATTACTGTACAAGAAAAATTGGGTGGTTCGATTACTCTCAGTAAATTATTCATCAAAGAAATTGAAATTTACCTTGGGGATCGTCATCTGCGAGTGGAATACTGTTCATGTCATCTTGCAATTTTGTAGCCATAGTTGTAGACATGCTTTTTCATGCAAAATAAATGTACATATTCATAAAATACACATAAACAACTTATTTGTTATAAGCCATTTACTTATATAAATGTAAATTATTATATTGATAAGTTAATTAATCGCACTTTTTATTAGTTACGAAACGTATATTATTTAATTATACAAATTATTTGTACTAAATCATTTGTTTTGACATTTGACATGTCAATGGATACGAGAAAAATCTATAATTCGCATACAACATATTATTCACCTTGATATGATCAAATCGGTCAGAAATTAGTTAAAACAAACTGGTGTACTTAATAAAATCGTTTAATCGCGCCAATATATTTTTTCTTACATAAAAAGACGATTGGAAATGTTAAAAGTCGTAGGTGGTTGTACTACTTGGACGTAAACGGTAGTGGTAGAGGTATATTTGTATATATATAGCTACTACGCATCTTCATGCTCTTACAATGCGTACAAGTTCCGACTTGAATCGACGTGATTGGACCATTCCGTTAGCACCGCTCTTGGTTGGTTAATTTTTTCTATGGCTATCCAGTTCTCACTCTTTCAAAATGTTGGACAATTTATCAACAATAATCGAATGTGCCTTGCGCAGAAAATACTGCTGTCTTTGTACAATTTTCTCTCTCATAATCCTTTTGTCAACTTCTTCCAAAACGAAGTTATGAATCATATCGTTGATTAGCGTCTCTTTTTCAAATTCACACATACTGAAATAAAACGATAATTGACAATGTTAGATTAACTACCGGAAAATTTTATAATTCTCGTAATCTTTACTCGTTATTTTTCTCCGCTGAATTATTTATTTCATCCATGATTTGAATGGCTTGTAACGAAGCCTGTCTATCCGCTATTCGTTCGATCTCATTAACTATGATACCCTCGAGATAACTCTCTACCGAATCCTGATGAGTCTTGATGATTTGCTTGTAGATCTCATTCAACGCTCGACGTTCATTGCGTTCGATTTGCCTTTGACCGGATTCAATTGCTTCCAGAGCGCATCTTTCGCGTTTTGCGTACACGACAGCCTCGCGAGCTGAACGTTCATCGTTCATTCTGATGAATTCCTTCAGAAATTAGATTGAACATCAATCGATTATTTAATTCGTTATTTTCTGCCTCGTATAAACGACAAAGCTTACTTTGCTTAAGAACTTCAGTAATCTGCAAGTTGTAACTCCTTGCAAAGAATCAGCAAATAACTTTAAACGATACTCGCTTCTTTCTTTCTTTTTATCATTAACGTCATTTATAACCTCACTCGTTAACAGCAATTCGGAGATGGTTTCTCTGTTTTTGTCCCGACCATCTTTCATCTGTAGGCATGACGATTATTATGGGGTTATTATATACATTAGATTAGGAAATAATTTCTTATATTTACAATCAATTGCACAGCTCTTCCGCGAACGAGTGTTTGGATAAGCAGAAATTCGTGAATTTTTCTAGGATGAATTGGAGTGGATTTTCGCGTAGGGGTTTGCGGCAACGATATCGGTTTGTACGTCAGTTTCATTAAACTAGAAATTTGCGAAGTTCGATATGAAAAGTTAACAGATTCAGAGCTCCACGTTAAAATCAATTTGAGCTTCTGTTCGGTGAATCTTAATTTGCGGTTTCTAGTCGCAGTACGTCTCTTGAACGCAATCAGCAATTTGTTGCGCTTGCACCAGCATAGTACTGTATTCGAATTGGCGACAGCTGCGAAGATTAATTACAAATTATGAAGAAGGGTGAATAAGAATTAGATTTTTTTTACACCGTATAAATATGTATATACAATTATTGTTACAAACATTTACGTGTATATACATACAATATTCTATTAGATTGGTTTTTTCTTACTATAACAACAGTTTTCTCTTATCAATTGCTTGTTCATTAAATCACGATGCAACTGTAAGTAAACTTCCTGTTTAATCGTAGAAGAAAGTGCTTCCGAACGCGGATGAAGATAATTACTGAGACTATGGCATTCGGACCCTAATTTGTTATGTTTTCTTCGTAACATTTTGAGCTCATGGGTGAGGTTATTTCTGATATTTTTTATTTGTCTCTCTTTATACTTTTCCAAACGTTCCCCAAGCCGTTCGAAGCGATAGTTCAATCTTCTTTGCTGTTCGTTTCTGTAAGATTCCAGTGCATCCTGCATCAGCTGCATTCTCGTGTCCATTATAAATTGAATTTCCTGCGAGAAAAATTATGTTATCGTTGGATGGTAAATAAACATTTTTTTACCCCGTACTCACCGCTTCGCGGCAAGCCCATTCGTCCATTTCTAGAGCAGTTATAATCGCGTTTTTCGTTTTCGCGTTTTCTGGGAAATCAATCGGCGGTAATACGGAATTCCAAGCTGCCCTCACTTTACTTCTGTTGATCGATTCCAATTCGTGTTTTTTACTCGGCAATGATCTGTCCCAGGTTGGGGACGTCATCGCGTCGATTTCGAAATTTTCATCTAACCAATTGAAATTGAGGTGACTGTAGACATACCGTACATTCGTATTTCATTCGAGTGCGAATTTTTCCTATTGTCGTACCTAGATGTGCTTTGAGTGGTGGCATCCAAGGAATCGTCTGAGCCTCGCTGTCCCGATAAATCGTCTGTACCGCGACATTTCTTTGCTCTCTCGATTTCGAACTGACATCGTATTTCTGTAAACGTTTACTGTTGAGAACTGATCGCGATTTTGGTCGATACAAAGGCCACGGGCTCTGCGTTTTTTCGTTCAATCCTAATATCGGGGTTATGCACTTTGAGGTTGATTTGTACCGATCGGTAGTCATCTCGCGAAATTTGGTTAAGTACCAGACAGCTGAATACGCTGATTTGTGCGATAGAACTGCACTACGGGTGGCAACGCTGCTCGCGAATTGAGGAATACGTTGATATCGATCAAACGAGCTTGAGACTATTTCTCCCAATCGAATAACGCAATATTTTCAGTAGTAATCGTCCGACGTCGAAAATTAGTCCGAAATATACAATAGAATTATAATTATCAGAAACATCGATTTTTCTCTTCAGAATATCATATATATCGTACTATCATATTTTTTTGATTGTTTATAACTTTCACTTTTTCGAGTGTAACAACTAGGCACACAATTTTAATATAATTTTTAAATGAATTTCCGTTTAACCACATGTTACATTTAATTACTTCTATATAACGTTCGATAGATTTTTCAAGTTTGGGATTTCAACATTGTTCGAAAATATCCATTTCCAGATTGGCCCATATACTCCGACCAACTCTGCACGTTGGAAATATTTTTACAACTCTGATTGGGTAACATATCCTCTGGACACACACACTCCAATCTAATCCTATAAATGGTCATTTGACCAAACGTAGCCCTCATATTTTCCCTGTCCATCAATTCTTGCAAAAAATTTGCGCCAAATTCGTCATCGCGTTCGGAAAGACAATCGTTTATTACGTCATTTTCGTTATACCGATTGTTAATTTCCAAGAATGCTACTTTTCGACGTATACAATTTAATTCTTTCTCTAATAGAACATTTGATATTTTTGAAGGTGCCCAAACGGTCGGTATAACCAAATCAACCGAAGTGACACCCGCAGTTTGTGTGAGAGACGGTAATAATATTCCCGGTGGGGGTGTCAATCTCTGTTTAACATTTTTTTGATTTTGTTCATCTTTGATACTAGATTCCCTTCTCGTCCTTTTCATGCGAGATCGAGCATCGGCGAATTTTTCACTTCTGTCGTAACGATTTTTTAAAGATTCTATAACAAATATTTTTTGTATATTCGCGACATTATCGTCGTTCTGACTTTCGGGAAAATTGCGTTCGTGGATTGATGGCTGTATTGTTAAACTTGGTTCTTTTCGTTTTCCTTTTATAAATGTACTCGAAACATCGCTCAGATTCAACTTTTTATTTTGTGTTTCTACCGTTGTATCGAATTGAGAGTTATTCAGTGTTGATTCTATTCTTTCATTATTTGTATAACTAGATAAAGATGCACTGCTACTTTCGTTGCTACTACGTTGTTCTCGTATGCTCTCAGGTTGTAGATAATCGACATTACGTTCTTCGTCCTCGTTATTATCATTATTAGTATCGTATGGAACATCGTAATCTTTTTCCAATTCCGAATTTTTTTCTAGCCACTTATTTGTACGTTCCCAGTTGTTCAATGAAAAGTCATTAAAATTATTAGTTTGCATATTATTTGTATTTACAATTTTACTATATTCGTCATTAGCGTTATTTCTATAAGAATTTTCTATTGGTTTTGTTTGGTAATCATCGAGTCCTGAAAGTATGCCATTCCCTTTATGTTTGAAGAATTCTTTGTGATGTTTTTTACGGTCTACATTTGTCGAAAAAGGTTCAGAATATTTAAAATTAGAAACACTCTTCGTACGATGTAATTCTATAATGGAATCGGTAGAATCGTTGAGTTCCAATTGTTTCCAATCTTCAGAATAATAAATTGGTATACCAGGAGGACCTACGTGTTGACTTAGAGCCAGAAGACGACTTACGCTACTGACGTTGAATATTTTCTTGCAAATTTCATCGTAACTCTGTGTTGTAATATATTTTTCTTCCAACAAGGGAGTATTGTCGGTTATTTCGTTTTTCCCTAAGCAAGTTGTAGACCAGTATAGAAACCAATCGTTTCCGAAATCATCAACAGTTATCGATATCCCCGACATTCGATTGTTTAAACTATTCAACATGGGCTTCTCCAATATTTCTTCGCCATTTCGGCCATCTATAATCGTAGTGGCGGTATAATAATATTTCGCGTCGTCTGAGATTATTCGATACTTAATCAGAAAATCAGGTACATCGTCATCATTATAATATCCAGGAACGGGAAGACTCGCAGCTTCCGTATTTGGAATCGTATAGTTCCAAATGGGTGTAAATGTTAAACCATTATAGGCGATAATTGTTGAATCAGACATAGTGGAAATTATATCCTCAGTTCCATCAGATGTAATATCAGCCAAAATCGGAGGCAGCGATTCACCGTTAGCTGTGTCATTGTGCAATTTTCGTAAATTCTTTGAAAAAAAATATAATCAAAATTTGATTTCCATTGAATTAAAGTATTAATTATTTTACTAAATATTGACAAATACAACTTACCATTTCATTATGCACAATATTAGTTTGGGATATAACATATAAGCCTCCCGATTGTTTATGACTACTAGTACTGAAAATTAGATAATTTTCTCCATCTGGATGTACTAAATTTGTAGGAGCTATGTATAATTGTTTCGAATCTGGTAAATTTATGTTACGTAAAACATGTCCAGATTTTCCAGATAGTAGGAGTATTTGACTCGAATAACTTTCTTCTTTTCCAGTAATGGTTTTCACTATATGTGCAGCTATTATATCTTCAAGATTATCCTTATCTACATCTGTTGTGAATTTTGCATTATACCTATCAAATAAGATTTCCATATCGTTTATTGGAATATTCTGAGGAAGAAACTCCCAAACTGTTGATCCATCTTTTCCATTAATGACATGCAATATTCCTCCATTTCCAGATATAACACAAACATTAATTTTGTCAATAGTTTGATCAGAATCACAGTCAACAGAGGTAACAGCATTCGCTGTCCAATGCACCCAAATGATTTCTCCAGATGATCCATCCAGAGCTAGAACACCTCCCATGCACGGAGATTGACCTCCAAAATACAAGTTGCAAATGTAATCCGAAGAAGCTATATTATTAGTATCTGTAACAACAAATTAATAAAATTTTCTATAAATCTTCATAATTTTAATTGAATAAATAATATTTAGTGCAAACCTGTACTAAAACCAATAATTATATCATAAATTTTATCATCATTAACATCAATAGTTCTTAATGGTGCAGTAGGTATAATTTTCAATATTGTCTTTGTCCAAAGGACTCTAGAATTGAGCGATGTACAAGGAATAATATGGGATGTATTCTTTGGCATTTGAGGTGTAACTAATAGCCAATTTTTCATGATGTTCAATGGCATTGGAAACATATTAACAGTAAAAATACATAAGGCAATTAAACCGATCAGTATCGCTAATGCTATCAATCCATAACAAGCAGAAAGAGCGATTAATCTGTAAGATAATTTCCTTGTTTCAAAGTTAGTTGATTTTTTACACTTTTTACGTGGTGCCATAAGCGGTCGCTTGACACTTCCATCATCATCCAATTTATAACTTCCATTCTTTCCATCTCTAATAAATACTTCATCGTCAACATCGGTTAAATTATCATCATCGAAACTATCTTTCACTGATAATCTTGGTAATGTTGGATATATTGTTGCCATTGTTATTTGAATGAGATTTATGTACAATTTATCAAATTTTCAGTTATGTTGATTAATCAGAACCTACGCAATATGAATATTTGTTGAATGTCTTTTATAAATAAAATTAAGATTTTTAAAAAAATATCTTACATATATATCACAATTTTAAAATATCACACGTCTAAAATTTATTCATCTCATATTCCATAAAATAGCATAATTATGTACGCAAAATCGTACGAAACTCGATTCACTGATCTTCTAGCTAGTAGTAGAGCTGCATAAATGGGTAGTCGTCTTTTGCGGACAACGTCACACACCCAACCCCACAAGTTTCGAATAGTGATATAAGTAAGTGCAGAACGTACGGCGGGGAAAACGAAAATGGTTCTGCTCAATACGATTTTCTATTACACAATGCCATTAAATAATAAATGTAACTCAGAAGTTGAGTTTTAAAAATAATATCATCTTATCCCATTTGATAATTTTTTTTTCATTCAATCTTGAAAATGATTCTCGTATTACTTCTGAAGGAATTTTCGTATTAAAATAACAGGAAATAAAAAATCACATATTATTCTGAAATGAAATTATAAACATTTCAACATTTCATAAAAAAATAATAAACAATATTATTTTGTTGAAGTAATAATGAAAATACATGTATTTTCTAGTAGGACGTTCATTGATAAATGTGTAAGTATAGCGTTCCGTGTTCCATGGCAAAAACGTTTTACGTTTTCGTGACGTCATTCAGTTGTAGACGCGCCTGCGCCTATCGTAACGTCACATGTTAACATTATGAGAGTCGAATCAAATATCAAATACATACTTTTGATTTTTTATGGGAAGATGAAAGTGTAAGGCAAAACTTAATAAATTTTGACATTTTTATGTTGTTATGAAAAAAATCCTAATTTACAACATTTATAACGATTAGATTCTATAATTGATCCAATATAATAAACCATTAAAAATTTTTATAACATATTTCATACATTATGTACTTTCTCAACTTGGACATACATGCGATCTCATAATTCAATGAATTCTGCTTGTATAAGTGAAAAACTCAGCTGTGAGATATAACATTACTTCAATGTACGGAGAGTAATTTCATTCATTCGTCTATTCAAGAATTCGTTACGCGTAGGCGTTGTTTCATACTACCCCCTTTCGGTTCGAAACGATTTCTCGGAAAAAGAAACGAACCAGGAAAAGAGCAGAGTAAAAAAGGGGGAACAATGACGGAACGGTGTATATTGCTGCATCATACATATCGATTGGTTTCTTGCACAAGAAAAAACTATTCATCCCGATGCGAGTAGGGGGTTGAAATGATCAAACATCAACCTTCTGGCCTTCTATATTTACGGGAATTAGAAATCGCTGGTCTATTTAATGTCGGAAAACGCAAATAATTAATGCAACTGTTATATACGTAGAGTTAAATTACAAAATGTTGTAAAGGTTATGTTCAAAATCGGTACCGATACCCAGATGGTAAACTCTACGATCGAAATAGTAATACAAGAAAAATGTTGAAAGAGGAAAAGTGAGTAAGCGAAAAGGGAGGAGAGAGAAAGAGAGAGACGTGGTGATGGTCCACCCGGCGTTTAGTTGTGACTCGGACGGCATCGATCGTCGAGTGACCCATATCTGGCGGTGACGGGAGCCTTAACCCCTCCGTCGCTTTTTCGTCTACCCCTGCGGCGCTTTTACATCCCCGCCAGCCCCCTCGTTCTTACCTACATATATAACCGAATCCAACCTCACTCGCGCTTACGACGCGAACAGTCCTTCCCCCTCTACAGCGAGCGCACGACGGTACCGACCGGCTACCGTCGCTCTCTCACCCCCACCACCACCTCCGCATCTCACTCGACCCCTCTCAACCCCTCCGATCGTCTCACCCACGGGCCCCGACTACGAAGCTACGAACCAAGCCGATATCAGCAGCCCTGCCTGCTTTGCCCGCCTTGTCCGCCCGCTTTTCCACGGCCGAGCGGAACACGGTGTAAAACTCGCGCGCGCAACACACACGGGATGATAAAATAATCGTGTGAAACCCGTCGATTCGAGAAAAAGCAGAAAAACCGAAGGAATATTCGCGCGAGGCCCGTGTTGCGTGGATTATTACCATCATTATCGTCGGGGAGAGGCGACGGCAGCGGGTAACAGTAGAAGCAACAGCGCAGCAGCCCTGGCCTGTCAAAATCCCTTCGACTCGGTCATCGTAAGTGTCGCGCGTGTGCATGCGTGTGCGTGAGTTTGAGCTTGACGTGAGTGCTTCGTGCTCGGTTTTCGAGAAGCAACTGTGCCGTTTAGAAATTAGAGCGAGTCTGCATTAGGATATCCTTGTCTATCGCAGTGACACGAAGCGATACGAATGCTCGAAATTTCCTAATTTCCTCATACATTCACTGGGCTCGGTATTGTACGTGGTTACTTCCGCGTGAAAATCAAAATGTCGGAAGAGTACCTCGTTCCCTCTTTTCCTTTTTCCACCTGCTTACCCCTTTCCACCTCTATTCGACGTTCTCGATTACCGAAACGCGGACCGACTCGCGGTCGCGCTGTGATCGGTGATTTCTGATCGCCCTGGGGCTCGTTCTCTTCGCGATTATTATTTTCAGCCATTTACGGAGTCCGGTACGTGGGTTTTTTTTACAACTGTCATGATATTCCTGATGGGATTTTCTCTCTCTCTCTCTCTCTCTCTCTCTCTCTGCTTACCGCGTGTCGAAACGGTCGTCCGTACATTACCTCGTATTCTAAAAGAGTATCCATTATCGTTATAATAATTTTTCTAAAATTCCTGTTCTCGTGTCATATCGCGAGTTTTTTCGGCTATTCATGTATACTATGTATCCTTCGGTAGCGAGATCGATAAGCAGTGCTGTGCCGTTAGATACGCGTAGCCCTGGTCGGAACGAATCCTTTCGTATCGGAATTGGAATGTAATCCACGACTTTTTGAATATTAAACCTTTTGCTGGTATACATTCCTTACCTCGATCGATTGCATTAGTCGGTCCCGACGGTGCTAAAAACGGCTGAAAATTGGTATTTTCATTGGCTTTACGCGAGAGCACGAAAGACGAGTGCCTTCGATCCGTTCATCCCCTCGGTATCTTTGTCTCTCTCTCACTTGTTCTCCCCTCTTCGTGAATCTCTTTTCTCTCTCGCTCTCTTTCTATCTCTATCGCTATCTCTATCGTTGCGTTCGTGAATCAGTGTATAAGACGGCGTAGACTACTATTTTTTTCTAGAACGACTATTTTTGACACATATTAATTATAAAAAATATTCTTATGCAAGTACGAGAAAAATAATCGAGAATTGTTTTACCATTTGATTAGCAGATTCTAAGAAGTGTGAGTAATCGAATAGAACGAAGTTGGTTGTTTACGTTTTTTAACAGTTCCGCAGTCGGAGAATCGTTCTGTAGCAACCTGTTAACGAGCATATACATTCTGCAATGTTATATATTAGCCACTCTATGTACGTAATAAAAGTTGAGGTGAAAAAGCGTGTTTCAACCTGTTCGTGATTGATACAACTTGCACAAATTCAGGACTTACAATTAGATTCGTGCGCGAGTGTGTCTATACATGCATGCATCCTATGTTATCAGGTATAGTCATTAATTGCATGACCCGTGAATGGGTGCTACAGCGGAATTGTGTATGAGATTCGTGTAGTACACTATTCTCGTTCAATTTCTCCGAACATTTTTTCTCGACGTTTTTTTACGTTGTCGGATTTGTGAGGTTATATACTTGAAGTATGCTATAATATAGAATCGTTATTACGGGCTATCGAGTTCGCTCGGCTTCAGTTATTATACCACATTTACAATATCATTTGTACTTCAGGAAGAGAAATTGAAGACAAAGCAACTTTTGTTTCGTACAGCTTTAATTGGAAATGCATATACGGTATAAATATATAGTCACGAATAAAATAGAGACAGCTAGTTAAAAAGAAAATAAGGGTTATAAAACTAGCGTGCATTAATTCCAGCTACGTACCATCGAAAAGGATCGAAGGGACGTATAGTGTTCTCGACGACAAGTTCCATCTCTTTCGCGAGTTTCGCGAACCAAAATAACATAACCCTTTGCGAGTGCAGATGTATATGTGCAACTCTTAATTGCACGCCACGGTGAAGAGTAAAGCTAGAAGAGAAAATGAGACTCGACGAGATAGAACGGGCGGCAAATCGAACAGTCGGAACGCAAAAATTGCTTAGTGCTGTTGCTTAGTGCGTGTCGCTTAGTGCCACGCGTAATAACAGGGGCATCGGTGCGTTTTATGAAAATTCGTATCGCATCGAGCGAATATTGCGACGTTGTCGATGACGTGTAGCCGTGCGCACACACGTGATAACCTCATCTGTAAATGAGATCGCGCGAGCGCTTGCCATGAGAGCCAATTAATTAGAAAATTCGCGAGAGCACGCGTCCTCCCTTTCACGTACAACCGGACGAGAAAGAGTAATAATAAGACAGACGCGGTGTAGAACTCGATAGCGACTTAGCGAGCGATCGCGATTACAACCAAGGCGAGGATCTCAGACTTCAGGGATGTTGCAGTGCTGTGGCGTTGGAGGTGGCGCTTCTACGGCACCTCAGGCTCCGCAGCTGCAGGCTACCGGATCTGCTGTCGGGCCTACCACCGCCATTATGCAGGACCCGGTGCTCGAGTCCATCTTGGAGGTTAGTAAGAGCTTTCGAAATTTTTTTTTGCCCCATTTTGTATGTTACTTTGTATTTCAGTAAAGTACATGAACATATTTTTAAATATAAAATGAAAATATATTTTATACCAAACCAAAAAAATTGTAGTGGTGCTTGAAACTGTTTTGACATGAAATAAGTATTTTAATGATCAAGAGATTAAAAATTTGAAATATTTGTCAATTGTATATATTTATTAAATTTTGATTTTTCAGCAAATGCGCGAGACGGAGACTCGCCGTGCCGAATTGGAGAAACAGCATGCGGAGACTCAGCAGCAGCTGCGGGAAAAGCTAGCGGGCAGGTATCAAGGTCCGGAATCGATCGAGGCGCTTCAGTCGAAGATCCGCGAGCTTGAGAAGAAGACCGAGCTGCAGATGGTCAAGCACGAGGAGCTGTCGCTCGAGCTGACAAGCTTAAAACGCGCGCGTAGCAGGGGACCGATGATTGGTCATCACGTAACCTCGTCCGCTGTCCTCACGTCCACATGGCCACCGGCTGGTTCCGAAATCGATAGGATAATGGCCAAGATCGAACAAGATAATAGGTATCGCTGTCGGTGCTTATCTGACGCGCTAACGTCGCGTTTTTTTATCATTTTTACCGACTCGAACCCGAAACGGATGTCCATCGATACGATAGAGAATTCCAATCGGGCTCGATTTGTTCTCCGACCAGTTTTGCCACGATCGATACAAGCGAAATGACTTTTTCAGCACGAACAGGATGATGCAAGAGCTGGACGGTACGAGGGGCGCGATAACCACGCAGCAACCCACAGCGACTCAGGGTATCCTTAGAACGAGCTCGGAGAATCTGACGAACCTTGGTCAACATCATCCACCCCATCCACATGCCCTCAGCCTCGGAATGCCTACTCAACTCGGTCACGTACGTGTCAAATCGCTTTTGTACTCTATGAACGAGGGAATAGTATTTGAGTGAAAATTTTTGTAACAGTACGCGGGTTCGCCTATGCCGTTAACGCCAATGATGCCCGGTTGTCCAGCGCTAACACCGAACGGACCTCCGTACCACTACAGCGAACCAATACCGCCGGCCCCTTCATTATCCTCGAGTCAGTCTCAGCCAGCGTTTCAGCAGAAGCTCCAACAGTATCAACAGCAGCACCAACAGCACGCAGAATTGTCTAGTTCCCACTCTCAGAGTACTCTGCAATCACAGCAGAAGCAGCAACAAGCGCACACTCACTTCACAAGTAACCAATATCAAGAATCCTACCCACATACTCAAACGTATCAACAGCCGCTCCAACAGCAGCAACCGCCACAGCAACAGTCCCAGTTACCGTCGTCGACCACCTTTTTATCGTCAGCCAGTCAAAGCGTAATGCCTCATTACACGCAATCCGCTCCGACCGCTCAGAGTTATCAATTAAACGGCACTCAACAGGTAGATCAGACGTTATACCCTCTCAATTTATTACCTATCGATGGTTTATCAGAATTATACATTTTCCACCGTTTTACAGACTACGACGTATCCAAATTTGTCGTTGACGTCACATCCCAATGGAACATTCAGTTCGGGAGCACCTACGTATAGTAGTCAATTGACGCATCACAACTACACGGTTCCACAGACGAATTTACCACAAACAACGTTATCTTCGCTGCCACCATTCTCTACCACTGGTTATCATTCTCTGGGCCCTCTCACGAGTGTACCGCAAACCGTGCTTCCTTTTTCAAGCGTTCAAAGTACCTACTCCACGAGCGGATCGACTTACTCTACGGTCGGGACCAATGCTTTTGGTACGTCGGGCGTAACTTCAGGTAGTGTAAATTTCATAATCAGTAATATCGACAAGTTGAGACTTTAAAGCTCACGCAAAATGAAATTCTCGTTCGAATTAGGTACTACCACTGGTGGCTTATTACAAGCAATAGGTGACCCTTTACAAGCAATGCAACAACTTTCCGCCCAATCGCAAGCAAATCAACTTCATCAACAAGCGATTATCCAGCAAATTCAACAAAGTTTGCGCGCTAGCTCACCAACCGTACCCAGCTCAACAGGCCATCATCTTCTCGGCCCAAGGCAAATGCCAAAAATTCCCACAAGTATATTAACGAACCCATTGGATAGACTTAATAGTGAAAATATCGTGCCTGAAGGTCAAGTGGATATGTTAGATATACCCGGAAAAGGACGATGTTACGTTTACATAGCTCGTTTCACTTACGAGCCGTTCCAGCATTCGCCTAACGAGAATCCCGAAGCGGAGTTACCTGTGCAAGGTGGCGATTACCTTCTCGTTTGGGGACAGCCAGACGAGGATGGTTTTCTAGACGCTGAGACACTCGACGGAAGACGCGGACTGGTACCTGCTAATTTCGTGCAAAAACTAGTGGGCGATGATTTATTAGAGTTTCATCAGGCAGTCCTCGGCCTCAGGGATGTAGACGATTCGGCCTCAACGAATATCCCACAAGTAAAAATATTTCTCTATAAATGTGAATTTTAATATTTCTTCACACTCTTCGTTATTCTATGATTTTGAATTATTCGTTCCAGTGCTATCTGCAAGATATCGATTTAGAACTAGCTGCCTTGGAAGAGGGAAATCGAAATCGACAAGCCGAACTTACCGCTTATGCCGAACTCGATAATATAGCGGAAGAGGATGAGCAAGAACCGCCAGGTTGGTTTCCGCCAGTTCTAGCTCAACAAATAATTGCATGTAATTAGAACGTAGGCGAAAACCTGCCTTCTGATAAATGTATACATCATGAACAGTTCTTATTGTAGGTGTAGATTACTCGTAGAGTTCTTTATTTTGAAAAAAATGAAAATCGAAATAGTTATCGATTTGTCATACCTAAGCGATTATGTGTGAGTTACTATTATTACGATAATACCATTTTACGACATGCCATTTCGAAAAATCATCAGCCGAATCATTATATCGTTATTCATGACATTGCATGGCATTGGATATCAATTTTCTTCATTTGGCTATCGAAATTACATTATTTTTAAAGAAAAAGCGATTATTTGTAATGAAAAAAATAACGAAATTTGCACTTTATAAACTGGCTGGATATAGGCTCACTTAGAGAAATAGATAGAGAAGTTATTAGCTACAGTTAGGCTTGTCTTGTCTTTTTCACCTGAAGAAGTCTACCTGTTTTCGGACCTAGTTCCGGCGCCGCAGCACCTTACACTAGAGCGGCAACTTAACAAGAGTGTACTGATCGGCTGGACTGCACCCGATGATCCAACGCAGATAGAATCGTATCACGTTTATGTGGACGGAGTTTTGAAAGTCACCGTGAAGGCCACCGAGAGGACAAGAGCATTGGTCGAAGGAGTTGACTCGACTAGGGTTCGTTAACAAATATAGACAAACACAGAGTTCATCGTAATCTTCGTTATTGATTTGTTGTCAGAGTAAACGTTTCATTGTCACATCAGAATATGTATATATTAGCGAGTAGCTTAATTTTTTTAATTGGAGTTAGATTTATTGTTTTAAAATGTATAGATGGAGAGTCTGAATTATCCTTTTGATTACATCTCGCACGACTTATTGTAGGCACATCGCATTAGCGTCCGGTCCGTGACGCACTCGAGGAGAACTTCTCGCGACGCAGCGTGTACGATGGTTATTGGAAAAGACGTCGCCATCGGACCAACAGCAGTAAAAGCGTCGAACGTGACAGCCACCAGCGCGGTAATTTCGTGGCTACCGAGCAACAGCAATCATCAGCATGTAGTTTGCGTGAACAACGTCGAAGTCAGGACGCTCAAGCCCGGAGTTTATCGACATACTATTACTGGCCTAGCACCTTCCACCATCTATCGAGTAACAGTGAAAGCAAAGAACCTGAGAGCAACGCACTTCGAGGATCAAAATGCACAGTCGGCGAATAATCTCGCGTGTCATGTGCACTTTAAAACATTACCGAAAGGATTGCCTGATCCTCCGGTCGATATCCAGGTTAATAAGCATTTGATGTTGGGCTTACCACGAATAGAGCGATCTTGCACGCCTTTCCATTTCCGAGCGTGTAATTTTCTAAACTGAATAGGCTGAAACTCGACGACCCTCGTTTCGTTTAGTTTACCCATTCGGTTTTTGTTACACACGTATAGCGAAAATTGACAAAATGTAATTAAGAAAATTCTTTTCGTAGGTGGAGGCTGGACCGCAGGACGGCACTTTGCTAGTGACCTGGCAGCCTGTTGCCCTAAACGGTTCGGCCGTCACCGGTTACGCGGTGTACGCCGATGGGAAAAAAGTTACCGACGTCGACAGCCCGACGGGCGATCATGCGCTCGTCGACATACACAAGCTCATGGGCCTTAATCCGAAACATATTACGGTTCGCACGAAAAGTCGCGAAAGTCAGTCGGGCGATAGTTGCGCGACCGCCATACCGTGCAACATATTGCGCGGTAGTGGTCCACACCCCCAGCACGGTTCCCACATGGATCCGATGCAGCAGCAACCGCCGATGGGCGTTCACCCAGGCGACGACCCGAATCGTCACAGAATGCCAGGCACCAGTCAGAGGTATCCTGGTGTTCCAATGCCGCACATGCGGCGTTGCACCAGAGTCGATGCCCACGGTCAAGTCATCATCGAGACCGACGAAAATCTATCCGATAAGGAAATTTATCCCGGACAAAGCGTCTCCCAAATGGGTGAGCCAAATACTCGCAAATAGGTCTTCCACGTTTTGCAATGCGGTAGTGATAATTTAACTTTTTTTTACGAACGATCCACTCGAGGTTACTTCGGCGCAAGAGCTACTTATTGCAATAATAATAAAACAAACGCTTCGTGCATTTATCGCCGATTTTTTATCAGGGTAAAATTTCAATTGATTAAAAACGCTTTATGACAATTTTGTTCGTTATTATACCATCGACGCCAGAGTAGTGAATTTATCGTTGAATTAGATGCTAGCCTTGATCGATTTTTTATGTAGTTGAATTTTTCAATAACAACTTTGCATGTCATCGACAGGTCGTAAATTCACATAGAGCGCTTTTTGAGATAACGCACTACGCGTATTACCGATTATTTTACTTACTTCCTTGTCTTGGGTTTTTTGTTTTCAAATGCTTGCTGCACATTACCGCTTTCGTTCAGGTATCCCAGAGATAACGAAGGATTCCGCGAGCGAGGCGAATTATAGCGAGGACGACGACGCGTCGAGGAGAGCGCGCAGTATGCCGGCTCAGCACCATCCCGCTCATCATCGTTACGGACCCCAGATGCCCCAGCCGGGCACGACCAGTAGCTATAGATCCGGTAGAGTAGGTGCCCCTAGTGGTAGACCTCAAGATCCCTATTACGAGCAACCAGGTATCGGTCTCAAAGTAGTTTCAATTTGGTCGTAGAACTTCCTCGGTCGTTCGTAAAGATGTTTCATTTTTATCGTAACTTTGTCCAGGTAACCCGAGAGGTAGAGCACCCATGTACCGCGGCGGAAGGCTGCCGCAGGCTCAGGGTGGCCCGTCGCACCAGATGACTGGCGCACAGCAAATGAACAAGAAGATGCGCTGGTTCGTAGCGCTCTTCGATTATGATCCCTCGTCGATGTCACCGAATCCAGACGCCTGCGAGGAGGAGCTACCGTTTTCCGAAAACGATATGATAAAGGTTTCCACATTCGTTATGAGAAAAAGACAAAAAAAATATAAATTTTATTTGACTAGAAAAAGCGGAATTAAAAATAGAATATTGTATAATTAATAATGTGATAATAACGCTATTGATAAACTTTATTTCATCAGGTATTCGGCGATAAAGACGCTGATGGATTTTACTGGGGTGAATGTCGCGGCAGACGGGGCTACGTACCGCATAATATGGTAGAGGAATTGAAGGATCAAAATCAGCCTGGTCAAGTCCAACCGGGTAGAAGAGGACAGGTGCAGAACGAACGATGGGGTGATATCTATGCCAGTATGCCCGTGAAGAAAATGATCGCGTTGTACGATTACGATCCTCAGGAACTTTCTCCGAACGTTGACGCGGTAAAGTTATCTCTCGAACGCAAAAAGTACGCAAATTTTAATAATTTTCTTTTTACAGCAAGTTGAATTGAAATTTCAAACCGGTAATGAGATATACGTTTACGGTGAAATGGATGACGATGGTTTCTATATCGGTGAATTGAACGGCGTTCGAGGACTCGTACCGAGTAATTTCCTCACAGAGGCACCTGGCCAGAATCAAGGCCAACCACCTCCAGGTAATAGGAGACCACCGGGACAAGGTCAAGGAGCCGGGGTTCGCGGACCGCCACCACCGCCGCGAGAACAACTTGCTCATCGTCGTGCCAAAGGTAAACTCATTATATTTCGACTGCTAATATTAATTTACAAAAACTCCGTTTACACCGATACTTCTCGGTATCAATTTTACCTGCAAACTTTTCAAATTAATCTTTCATTAAATTATACACAAAACGGTGCCCGTAGGTGATTTTACAATCTTCTGTCACTGATATTGCGTCTCTAGAATTTTTGCACTTACATATTTATATCTTATTGACACGATACAAAATTGAATATTTAGATGGTCTTTTTTATTCAACGAATCAACTAGTATGCCATTTTTATGAGGGAGTAATTAAGGAAAATATAAACGGCAAGCAACACAAGACACGAAACTCATTGTGCCAGATGACAGAAAAAAATATAGGAAAACGTTTATTTTTTTATCCATTTAAATATAAATATATACAAAATTGTAATATTCAGAAATTTTTATATTTTCAAACGACCTTTGTAGATTTTTGTATTATCGTAGGCAAGTTCATACAAGAATCAGTGTAAGGTACACAACGACAGTCGTACATCTCTTTATCGATACTCAATGTTATCTTGCATATTACATGTTCTAGTACTAAATCAATCGCATTGATAAACATTTAAACACAAGCTGCTACACATGGTGCTATGAACACAACAATAAGTGTATATAGAATGATCAAATATTAATGATGCTATTCAATATAAAATGAATTGATTTTGAATATATAAATTGGAAATGAATTAGAATAGTATTCTTAAATCTGAATTTTTATTTTTCTTCTTAAAAGTATATTCGTTTGATACTCGATGGTACCATTAATGTTGAGTCATCCTTTATATCGAAATAAACATATACGATATACATACATGTATATAAATTTCATAAAATCAGAAGGGAAAGCACTATTATAAGTTCCATAGCGATAAAGTTTTATTCTATGTAGAGAAGATACGAAGATCTGTATGGATGCTGCAATACATAGAAAATTTCTTTGTTTTATGAAAATGCTATAATCTTCTATCCTGCGAGTACATACACGTGGGTATACATAATGTGATTTTCTAGCGCGATATCACGGTATAGTGAATTTCTTTTGGTGCAAACTATATATATATATCAAAGAGTAGAGTATACTTTTCGGCACATTCACGATTTTTAGAAAGGCTCCTTACAAAATTCTGCGTGAATATCCCACGATGAATATGTACGTGTATATAATATGGATGTATGAAAATTAAATATATATGTGTGTATATGTATATGCAACGCAACACTATAAGCTGCTTTCAGTGTCTTCTATTAAATACACAACATAATGAATATTATTCCTTTTCTCTTCTTTGAGCAGTTTCTCGGCTCTATCTGTATATACATACCCATATATATATTATATATATATGCAGATAGATATATGTATTTATATATACTCATCTATTTTTCCTATACTCATATGCAATACATATGTATAACTGTCCTATTCTCTATACTTATTTATACGTTTACGCATTTTATACACAACTTGTATTTATTTATCGATTGATTATCTATATAATCCTGTTGCTGTGTAAAACAAACGTCTACTCTATACAAACAAATCTGTTTCTGTGTGCCTGAACTGGTCGATGGTCGTCGTGTCACATGATTGTCGTTCGTGTCGTGTTGTCATGCTGGCCATTCAAAATCTATTCTCTTAACTACCAGTAATGGGCTAATAACTCATTACCTATTTCTCTCTTTGTATTATCTTTTACGAGAATGAAATTATACATGAAATAGAGGGCACCATTACATATTAAGTAATGAAGTCTCGTTTCGAATCAATTGGAATATACGTCGATATTACCAATACAGTATACAGATTTGTGCGATCAACTAGAATCGATGAGAGATAATCCGAGTATTTTGAAGCATTAGTTACATTTCGAAACATAAATTATCGTTCGATAATAAAAAAAAAAAAAAAATATGGAAGGAAAAAAGAACGAAAAAAAAAATGCGCCATGAATGACAACACGGTTCTGTTCTCTTCTCTGTTGCTAGATGCCTGCATTGTGCCTGTGTCTGTCCCTGTCTGTCACTTAGACTCTAGACAACAACAACCACCACTAATGAACAACCAACAACATCTACAACATCAACAAAACAATCCACCGCATCTTGCGTACCAACAAGCGAATCACCACAGCTACACGACTGTAACCACGTCCAATCAACATGGGCCAAGTCACCTACCACCTGGCACCAGTATGATGGGTGCACATCAGCAAGGCCCAGTGCCACCCCATCTTCAGCAACAGGTGAGTGCACTTTACCGGATTCACGCATTACTTTTCCATATTTTCACCTTCTTTCACATTTATATTATTTATCTTTCTGTATAACATATATATATATATACATACATACATATATATATATATATATATGTGCGTTTACACACGCATACAACTGCCAATAACGTGCGCTACAACGACAGTATCAATTATACATGAACATTTAGATTTTGTTTCTCTTCATAAATTCCGATGTTACGAGACTATCATAGATTCTGTTCTCTCATTTATTTTTCCAAAATATTGCATGACCTTCAAGACAAAGTGAAAATTTAGATTGCATCGAACGAGACAACATTACTCAGCACTGTGACTAATGAGAAACTCTAATGAGCATTGAAAGATTTTTTTTTCTCAACATATATGTGCTTCATTGTTGTACCGCTTTAGCATTCGAAGCTGCTTATCACACCTTATTGTCGAAACTACATTCCATGAGAGGAAGATATCGATACATTTATAATGCTTCTCACTCTTTGAGCTTTTCTGTCTTTGATTGGGAATAGATGTTTGAGAGCTTTGGTCCACACTTTTGTGTTCAAATTGATTCTTCACCCAGAACTCGAATAGTTTACTTTCCTAGCGATCAGAGAAATTTAACATAACAGACATAAATTCATGAGAGAGAGAAATTTATCTCATAGTATGGAACTTAATGGTCAATAACGATCCTTAGAGTTAATTTTGTGAAATCATTTAGCATTCATTTAAAATATAACAGATTATTCAGAAATACTATTAGTAATAAGAGAAATTCATCGATATAGATTAAATAATAGAATTTAATATTTACTATAGCTGAGAATTTTAGAAAAGATAGAACCCAGTTCATGTATTAAAACAAACTTTTTTTCAGCTTGATGCAACCATGAAATTATGAATGTGCAACGTTAGAATTGAAAAAAGAAAGACGATAAGGCTTTCCAACTGTTTCTCAGAACGAAAGTGAAAAAAGTGACATTTTGGCCCATCAACGTTTTCTCGATCACGACTCCAATATCTCTGTTTTTAATGCGTTATTTAAATTCTAGGGGAGGGGGAGGGGTGGCAGTAGCCTACAGCCAGGTCCCGGTCAAGCGAACCCCTATCCCGGACAGGCGCAAAATCAGCCGTACCAGCAACAGCAACAGCAGCCGAATCAGCCGGGCCAGAACTACGATCAAAGTCAAGGTTACCAGCAACCGGGTCAGCCGTTCGGCATGCAAGGTCCGCAGTACCAGCAGCAGCAACAACAGCAGCAGCAACAACAGAATCAGCCGTATGGCCAGCAAGGCCAAGGACCCATGCAGGGTACGCAGAACATCAACAAACCGATGAGGGGTATGCCCAACGTGCTACCTACGGCCCAAGTTAAGCAACCAGAGCCGCAGCAGCAACAGCAGCAACCGCAGCAGAGTACGGGACCGAACCTCATGCAAAAGTTCACTGAGATAGCGGGAGCGAGTGCCGGTGGTGACATACTGTCCAAAGGCAAGGAGCTCATATTTATGAAATTCGGACTAGGCAAGTGAACAACGGACCGTTGGATGAGTGCGAACTCGACTTGCTATTCCCTCCTCTTTTCTTTTTATTTGTTCTCGTTCCGTTCGAGCGATTGTGTACAATACGAAACGCGATTTCGGCGGCTCCTACATAAGTTATAACGAGAAAAGTGGAGGAATGTGTTGTATCGATATATATATGCACGAGAGAGAGAAATGTATGAGATTTTTTTAACGCGATTCTGATATTCATACGAGAAAGGAAATTTATTGTCATTTAAATCTATTCAACTCTCTAATTTTGTAATTATAAAAGACAAATTCTATTCTACTCTTGAATGCTGTGTTCTAGTCATCTTGCAGTTATGTAACTTTGAACGACTTTTCATTTGATAAATTATCAGTGGCACGAACTTGAGAGAGTTACGACACATCAAGTTTTTACGTTATTTGTTCTCGTCTAGATTCCGCCCTTAAGATATTTAAAATACATTTAATATGCCTAAACCTGTTGAATAATGTATTTCAATAACTAAAATTGGAACGTTGAGAAAACAATTATCGTTTGTTTTCAAATTGTACCCCGTTATTGCTATATAAATTATAGAATGATTGAGTGGAAGTGTACTAGAATACGTTATCGTTTGTATAAATCGAATGCGAGAAGCGTTTGAGTACCGAAGTGATGTGAAATTAAATTTCTGCAACAAGGACAGTCAATTCAACGAGCTCTGCGTGCATCGACAACTCTCGCTCTCGCTATTCGAATATAATATTAACAACAAGCGGGTGTGCCTTTAAACATCTCACCCTAATTTACGAGATAAGAGAAAAAAGAGCGGAAAAAATATTAGAGAATATAATGAAGATGAATAACAACAAATTATCATATCTATATAAACAATAATTCTAATTGATTTCGTAAAAATCACGGAATTTGCGTTGCGTAAATGTCGAGACGGTAAGAATATTGCGCTCTAGAAATCGAAATGACACGGCGTACCGCGCACGAATGAATAAAAACTCGTAGTGATTTTGTTAAGCGTCACTTAATAGGCCGATTCCTTAACTTCGTAAAACCGCACGCATGGTGTCACAGAGTCATCGTCTTCGCTTTAGACGAGTGAAACAGGTTGCGTTTCAAAACAAAAAATTTCTCATTCATATTGAATGCATACATTGTATTGTTCGTGATGGCGTATTTCAATTTCAAATAATTCGTTAAGAACGCGTCGAGCGATCAATTGGAAAAAGTCATGCTTTATTTTTCTTTCTCAGAACGACATCCTGTAAATTCGTTCCTTCTGTATTTCTTATCTTCGTATGTATAAATATGTAGAAATTAAGAAATGTGGTCAATTTCGAGATCATCGTAATTATAAATAATCCGAGATCATGGGATTATCGGAGCTATCGAACCGACTATATCGTAATCGTCAGTTCATCTCTAATGTAAAGCAATCGATACGGGATAGTCAGCAATACGCTAGTTCTGCGTGTTCGTTCGTATACATATCTTCCGTTCTTCCTTCAACGACAGTGAATTTTTCGATTCGAGGAAATTACTTGTTTTCGTGCGTTCCAATTTCTACGCGCTATTCTATAGCATTGTAAAACGATTACGTTTCGTACTCTTTCGAATCTTCGAAAACTCCGATCTGAGATTGACGTGCGACGCGAAGATAGCTCGCTCGTGTTCGGCCCTGCTCCACCCACTATGCTTATAAGTATTACCGTGTGTTATATTGGTCCAAGCGTTTCTACGATTATATCTGTTGTGCTCATAACGCAATATTGTTACATTGACAATGGGATACAAAGTGGGAGGCGAAAAAAATGTAAGAAAACTGTCGCAATTCGTTAGATGTTAGAGAAAATTTTCAAAAACCCGTTTATCGATTGACAAGCTTGTCGAAATTGCGTCGCGAAAGAAATCCTTGCAGTATTGTATAGTTTAACAATGCACTAATACACCCCTGACAATTGAAAGTCCACTGTTAACTAAAATGAAAAAAAAAAGAAAAATGGATAATATATTAAATAAATAAATATAAAAGTTTTAATGAAAAATGTTGATAACCGGAGAACACGAAATATGTTATATGTATTATGAGAGGGAGGGAGAGAGAAAGAGAGAGAGAGAGAGAGAGAGAGAAGATCGAATTATTGATAAATCAGATTAATATGTAACCGAGCGGTCTCACATATGTATATGCCTAATATGATTATACGTGTCGCAATGCACTAGCGCGCGAAACGTATACACATACGTATACACATAAACACATACACACATTATATTTCACTATTGCAAAAATGTTGTTATATCGCTAATTGTATCGTATTTTGTACAAAAATATTCTTTACATTTATTCTCTCCTTTCGCGATGATAACAAGTTTAGCATTTAAGGCGTGGGAGATCTTAATAAGTTATCATAGGAAGCGCTAGGTGACGAGAGTTTTAAATCACTGAAAAAAAGAAATGAAAAATGAAAAATCATAATCAACTTGTAATTATTACGACAGCGTGCGCGAATGCGTACTCTCTTTGTAAGTCGCGTTAGGAAGTTTCAAATAATAGACATAAAAAACAAAAATATATATATATAAATATATTCGAATCGAGAACCGTTGCGCAGGACGATGAAAATTATTTAAGAGAACTGAATGTTTAATCCAATAGGACGGAATAAAGATTTATATCAAGTAAAATATGTTTAGCTTTTATCTACGATTTGTTAAACGAAGATCTGTTATTCATTCGATGTATGTGTCAGTTATAATTGTGTAAATGAGATGCCGTTGTTTCGCTCTATTGAGATTGCGTCTTAATTGATTTTATCACGAATTTCCACTACTCCCAACTAAATATGTAAATATATATCTGTTCTTTTTGAAAAAAAAAATTTGTTTTAGCAACTGAACAGTAGACACAGCGAAATTTTATTTCATGATTGCCTCAAATACTTGATCGAATCTCTCGATTCTCCTCTGCTAGTTATTTATTTTCACCGACGAATAAAAATTACAAGCATGTGTAGAATTCGATGTAATTACATAGTGTTTTTCGATGGAGGAATCCAAACGTAAGCGATGAAAGTTTTTTTTCAAATATTTATTCCGTGCGATAACTAGTGCTCTTTTACTTTTCCTGCTAACGTCACGTCTATTAGATTCGAAGGTTTCATCACGATTATGTTTGTTGTACGGAGCTTCGTAATTCGACAGTTGTACCGTTGACCGCTCAAAGTAATAACGATTGAGTAACTTGTAATACGCGCTCTATATTCGAGACACATTTACATAGATTTAAAGGAAAAAAAAATAAATAAATTGCATACTCATACATCGAAATAAATTGCGAGAATGCAGAATGTTATAGCTCTAATGTACCTTATTTTATTCGCATAAAAGAACACATTGTGAATATAAAATAACGTGTGAACGAAAAGTTTGTCTGGATCAATATCTCAAATCGAGAAAATAATAGTTTTGATGATTTCTCGTTCACTATATTATACTTGTGAATAAAGTAAATATTAGTTGAAACGTTAATTGTTACGAATCATCATTTAAGATTACGTGTTATCTATTTTGGGGCCAAAATAAGTGGTAAGAGATTTAACTCTCAAAATATCAACTTTATAGACTACAGTCGAGTTAAAAAGAAATTATTTTCAATTTTTCTCGCGTCGATAAACAATCGGAGCTTCTTTCTTCAGAATTTTAATTAAAGAAGAAGAAAATTAAAATCATTCGTTCGTTTACCAGCCTTGTTGAAATTGCAATTTTGATTCAGACAAAATTAAAACAAGACTGATAAAAAAAGCTTCAGTACTGCTGGCATTAAAAAAAATAATAACAACGTTATTATAATATTATAAAAACGGAAGTCTATTGTCCGTAGAGATCTATACATATGTAATGTTTTGTTTCACGACACCTATAATTGCTTTCTTCATTGATTGTTATGATTGTATAATCATACCGATCATGTTGACATCATATGCGCTAAATGTATAGTAACAAAAAAAAGGGTGAGACGGACGAAAAAATATTAAACATAATGTAACCATCGTTAACAGTGCGTGAAAGAGGAAATTAATTGGATTTATAGACGGTGGTTTCATTTGACTTGCAATGGGATCCAAAAATAAAAGAAACGAACGAAAGTGAGAGAGAGAGAGAGAGAGAGAATAACAAACGAGAAAATGAGTGAGAGAGAGAGAGATGAGAAACAACAATATTTCTTAAAAAAAAATGTAATGTACTTTACGGGCGAACAAAAAGTCAACAACGTAACTTATCATTGTAAATATCGTTTACGACTGATCGCATCGATTTTGCGTATTCAGTGTATCTCTTACTGTCATCGTACATTTTGAGAAAAAAAGGAGAATAGATGATAATAATTCGCTTTCGTGTGAAATCAAGTGTAAAAGCGTTTTGTCACCTGTTGCATCCATACTAAAACAAAAATTTGAAGTCAAGATCAGTTTTCAATTTTTAAAAGTGGAGGCTCAGTGTTATTTCGATCGATGGAGGATTTATTTAAACAGTGTAAAGGTTGCGAAATTGTATTACTTGCCAGAAAAGTTACAAACAAATAATAAAAAACAGATGAAATTCATTGTTTAAATCAAATTTCAAAGGAATATTCAGAAATTATGTGGATAACCTAACCAAATTTCGAGAGAAGATTTTTTCCGAATTATCTTATTGTTGTATTCGTTTTTGGTATTTTCATTTGAGGTATAAATAATTGTTTTGCCGATAGCAATTGGAAAAAGTTTGAAATTCCAACCAGATGCAACTATAATCGTGAGTTGAAAGCACCATTCTTTTTAATGCGTCGAAATGTAAGGTAGTGTGCGTTCGGATAAACTCAAAGATATCACATATCACATGAATTATCGAGATGCATAAGTGTTTGGTAATGAGTACAAGTTTTAGCGAAATGATTACACTACTTCCTCAATAAATTGACAATATACCATAAAAAAATACATAAAATTCTCATGTTATGCAAAAACATATTTTATAGCACTGTTTATTTAGTAGAAATTTTTGATGTGATTGTTGTTAAATTCAGCCGCTATAATGGTTAAATAAAGGATAAGGAAATCCTGCATAGTTTGATCGCGATAAATGTTAATCGACGTTAATTCGTAATTTTGCACGTACTGACCTAAAAAACGACTAATTTTCCGTTTGAAATCCTCTTTCATATTTTGTAAATATTCTTAACGTTATAAACACCGCTGAAAAAATTGTCGACTCTTATGAATTTATAAAACCAAAAGATGAAATAATTACGAGAAAGTATCGAAAGATTAAATAATATAAACGCATTTTGTTACATGGAGGATAAATGTTTATTGTTCGCATAATCAAATAGTTTTGTATATCGTTATTCGCATATATGACCCATGTGATGATTTTTGGCAAAAAAATCAGAATAACGGTTACATCGTTAAAGTTTTAAACTATTCTCGAAAATGTTTACGTATCTTCCTCCCAAACCGTTTCTGTGAGAATGGCAATGTTATCCAAACCACGCATCGGAGCGTATTCGAGCGTCCACATCAGATTGGTGAAAACCACTGAAAAAAAATTAATTCCATCGTTATCGATAAAATCCAGCAACTAAACTCATTAAAGTCGATTCGATCTTTCGCTTGATAAAATACAATACTAACGCATTTCACCCTGATGTAAATCCGCTATAAGTTCTGGACAAGAACTATTACAAGGATTTATAGGCGTGAGGCGCAGCTGCGTTGCACCCCGTAATTGTGCAAGTGCAATCAAGCCCGAGTCGAGCTCAACTTTTTTGTAGCTCGGACTGTTGTAATCCGAGGACATGAGGACCCAATTAAAGTGTGCCGGCGATACAGTGCTAGACAAAAAGTACGGTCGTTGGTAGTACTTTCTAAGCACCTTCACGGCGTTGATGTCACAATTTTGCCAGTGAACGAACCACTTGGCAACTTCAGGCGAGTGAACGCGGCGTAGAAAAGCAGCCAAATCGGACGAGCCGGTGCGCAAATTTGAAGATAGAGCGCAGGGTACGGTTTCCATTAGACGTTCATTTTCCAAATACAACTGTATATAACAAGTAATTATTAAAACGAAAAAATTACAGTATGCCGTTTTCTACGTACATGGGTTATGTTGTCAAACCAGAAATAGTCGGTATTCATTACCGCCCATGATTCCATTGCGTCGGTAATTATCGCAGGTGCATCTCGACTCAGGTAATTCTCGACTAGGTTGCGATAGCGAACATCGGATAGACGATCGATTGTTTCCAGAGCCTCGCATGTCTAAAAAAACGATTTTAATATTTTTTTAACATGTCAAATTTTTTTTTTCGATTATACCGAAATTTAAGAGGTCGGTACGTGGAGTTTACCCACCACGCAATCTTCTTCGGTGATCGTATAGTCGTTGTAAAAAGGATTGTTGATGATGCAATTTTCATAGTATAGCGGTTGCCAATTCCATATCGGCAGAACTTTAATCAGCATCAATCGACTGAGCGCTACGAAGTGCGTGCCAACGAAATCGAGTTGCGCGGCAAGACAGGCGAGCGTGCCGATTACGATAAGCACCAGGGTACCACGAAATACCAACTGAAGCCAAGATCTACGCATAGCCGCCACTAGCGGTTGACATATCAAATCCATTTCTTCTTCGGTGAAACCTGCTTGTTGACAGTACCTGATAACAAATTATTACATTTATGTCAAGTTATTTTTGGTCGATAAAAACTACTTTCTCATTTTTACAGCTTTATGAATGAATGAAAAATATTTCATTTCATACGATTTTTGCGAGAAATATAAAAATATTACTTGTAAAATGAGTTGAGTTCATCGTCGATCAAACGGAGTTTCTCCATGTGGGACATCTCTTGTTGCTCCTTCACGTACGTCTTGCGTGGTTGCTTCACGCACTTGTTATTTGACATTTTGCACAGTTAACTGTAACTATACAGAATAACGATACTTTTTCTAGCAATCCCGCTCTTTGGAACTTAGATTGCGAAAATCAGCAGAGTCTCTATCGATTCAACCAGGCGACGTTCGGTGGGTATTGTGCATGCGCACAATTTCCTTCCGCGATGTGCATCTCCCAGTGTTATTGATTACCGGCGTGCAAATTCTGCTGTTCCCGCGCTTTACATTTTTTAAAATTCTCTATCCAATCATTTCATTGAAAACCAGTTCATTTTGCAAGGATTCTATTTAATTAGTATAAAAGTTATAAATGGTGGTGTTATACTATGAATTTCTACTGAATTTATTATGAAGTAGTTGCTTCATAATAAATTTGACACTAAATATAATTCCATCAATGATATCAATGGTTACGACAATGAGTACTTAGTAACGCGGTACCGCGAAACTGAAACAACGTTTATTTGTGTGCATGAAATAAACAACAGATTTAACTGAAGGATAAAATCAATTAAATCCATAATTCTGTTTTGTTTTGAGTTTTTTGTATTTAATTTAAATCTATATTAGGGGTTTTCTCCCATGTGCGATTCATTTTCGTGAGGTATGTATTGTCATTTGAAATAACCTATAAAATTAAATTAGTAATTGCCGAGTGTTATTTATAATGAATTTTTGATTGGCTAATTTCAATAGCTGAATAATTACAGTGTGTTAACCATTTTAAAACGAAATTCAGGATCAACAATATTATTAGTTCATTGAATAATATTGAGAATATACGAATAGAATAGAGGTTAACTGCACTCAGTCGGCGTTCTTATTGTTATAGATAAAAATTTGTATTCTGTTCTACATTGTTATAAATTTTTAGAATTTATTCTTATAGTATATAAATTTTTTTTATATATTTACAGAACGAATACAATCGTAAAAATGGAAACTACAACTTCGGCTCCAACTGTGGAGCAAATAAATGCTGATAAGATTTTTCAGGTATTCTCTCAATAAATAAATAAATAAATGAAATTTTAATTGGATTAATACAATTATTTTTCAGCTTGCTAATAAATATTGGGCTCCTCATTCGGCCAATGCTCATCTTCCATTTAACCCACAAATAGTGGATGATATTTATATTCAAGAAATACTTGCTTTCTCGGTTCGAAGAACAATGATGTTAGAGTTCAGTCAGTATTTAGAAAATTTCCTCTGGCCAAATTATGTTGCGGAAAAAGCAACTAGGTCTCATACAATGTCTGTAGTTGTAATGGTTAATGAAAAGTTCAGAGAACGGGTACAGGTATGGGAAGCATTTGAGAAAAATCCAAAAGAGTTTCCTGGATTTTTCAAAAAAGTTTTAGATGCCTGTTTAGAGGACAGCTTAGATTTTGATCTAAAAGAACAAACTGCATTGATTATTTTCCTAAATCGTTGTTTTAATTCGATGGAAGTTTCCTTGGTACGCGAAGAGATAAAACATTTAGTATCTTTGTCAATGTGGGTATCTTTGCAACAAGGACGTAGAGAGGCTGAATTTAAGAAAAATCCAAAATTAAAAAAATATTGGAAAATTATCCATAAGAAAGATAATCCAGAACATAAAGAGAGATTGGAATGGGAGAGAAAATTTTTACACAGACTTATGATCAAATTTATGACAATTTTGGAAACAATACCTAAAGAAGGTTTGTACTTGTACATATAAATACTAAAATACTATCCGATATTATATGTTTAATATTTTTAATTTACGAATATCTATATGTTTTTGTACAGGAGTTGTGTCACCCGACAAAGTTAGATATTGTGAAAGGTTCCTAGAATTGGTTATAGATTTAGAAGCGTTATTAACCACTCGTAGATTCTTCAATACAGTCATGGATGATTGTCATCTGGTTGTGCGTTGTCAATTGTCCAATTTACTACAAAGACCGGAAGGAGGATTATTTGGACAGGTAAGAGATAATATTCATTGAATTTCAAAAGCAATTGCTCATGACAAGCAGAGTAAAATAAGGATAAGTAGAATAAGATGGGTAATGAAAAATTGAACATAATGGATTCTCATGTAAAAATTATAAAATAATATATATTTAAATTCTATAAATATCGAAAATTTAATTACATCGATACACGCATTTGTGAATATGTGCTTTATAAAGTCAATACATTAGATATGTAAAACTTACACTATAAGTAAAATATTTTGTACAAGGCACATAGTTTTTGAACAAGTGTCTGTTGTAATTTCATAACGAAAATATTCAGTAAATAATTCATTTAAACAATTATAGTGCAATCACTCCAGCAATTTTTCATAGCGTACATAAAAAATGAAAAAATTAATCATTCATAATTACTATCTTATTCTTACTTATAATTATTTAAATAAGAAAAATAAAAAAGTTTAAATTGTTTGTAAATAGATTAATAAGTACTAGAAGGATAAACATACATAAGAGCAATTTACAGTAGCAATTTGTGTGATAATTTCCTCACATATACACACATTTCTTCCCTGATTATTGATTAAAATCAAAATACTTCAGTTCAGTGACGTACAAGTTAATTTTTCACTATTCATTTCGTCATGATAAGTTTCAACGAACGTTTTTCTATTCTATACATACACTGATGTTCCAACTTTTTCGCCGCAATAATTATTTTCGGAAATTCACTATCACAGTTTCATTCAAACGAATTCAATAGCATTTGAAATGTATCCGTTTTCTTATTTTCAAAAACTGATATGAGTCATATTTTGTTCATTAATAACCCGCGTTGATAGCGGTCATTTCTTCGCCCCAGTCGTACCGCTCTTGATTAGAATCCACATTGCAGCAGTTGCAGGTTTTACCTAGTAAAAATGTTACCCTTTTTTGACCGAAGACGCAGACGTAAAGTATAAGTAGAGCTTGTAACAGATTCACTACAATGTGACAATACATTAATGCATTGTAGCCAATTTTTGACAATGACAGTGAGATCCAACTGGCGCTCATTATCATGTACAGAAACACAAACATACGGAAGGTGTATTTCATTTTGTGGTGTATTCTGCCGTACGAGCTCATACGTCTAATTCTTTTTATAGTAGTCAGTACGAAACATAGATTTATAATAATGATGAAGGCCACCGCGGTGAATAGTATCGATATTCCAAGCCAGCCGACAGTTTCTTGCGGCGGATACACCGTACCACCGATGCTCGGTTTATTCGTTTCAAGAACCAAGTGCGCAAATATCGCAGTTGCGGCAATGCAAATAGTCGAACTCCAAACGTACATTGAGTAGTAGCAATATTTTTTTCCATCCGTTAAACGCAAGAAAACATTCCTTGATCTGAATGTGTTCCATACGTAGTAACCCAGCGCGTTCAACCAGAAGAATGCCGCAAGCAGAGATACGAAAGTAACAGTATCTGAAAGAAAATTTTCTAATTATATCCGATAAATTATCACAATAATTCAATATTATTTTTGTTTCAACTCACCAGCTATGAGAAAGTTTATATGATTCCCAAACTGAGTGAATATCCTGACGATCGACGCACACTGATTTACGATCATGCATAGTGCCAAGCTCGTTATTATGTTACCTATGAGATCTCGTAATTGGGGTAGTACAAAATAAACAATGGCGACGATCAGGTAGCATATTACGGATATCGCGTGAAATGTAGGATCGATTGCATGCCTCAGTAGATAGTCAGCATCCGACCACTGAACCTTAATGTCGGGCACGCAAACTTTTGCATAAGTTGCGACGATTTTATCGGCCGTCAGAATAGCTTTATCCGCGCAATAATGACCAAATTCGTAATCGTGATGCACCAATACGGAATGCTCCTTGTCATTCAAATCCGCGTAATCTACGTCGTAAATACTCCGTGCATCTTCCGGTTCCTTAGACAAATCATCGATGTAGTGACGAAGTTTCCCCGTTGTCAGGATCACCAAACGATCGGGTCCATTCGGATGATAGTAAACCAGCCATGGGTGCTCGTTCTCGTTACACCTGAAAATTTTCTCTTATGAAAATCGCATCCGATGCTATCATCTAATTACAGTTTCGTATTCCGTTGAGTCATCGGATTACGAATTTTCCATGTAAGCGCGAAAACTCGAATACAACGCACGAGTAACTATAAAAAAGAGACGCGTTCGCTGAATTCTCAGAAAAAGAAAGCGGGAAAAATGTAAATAAATAGGGAAGGCTAACGCGTTTTTTGGACTCTCTTATAAATAAATATGAGAAGATCGATGTACCCGGGAGAGCCAATTTTCAGTTGATAGCTCGGTTGTTTCGTGATGGAAACAACGGCACCGCGATCCTCGGCGTCGACGAATTCTGGCTTCCAGGGTTCGGTCTCGTTCGTCTCAGCGAGCGACGTGCACGTGCCGTCGAGGAGTAGCTCGTTGGGCTCGCAGCATTTCGCGATGTCGATGGAATTCGTGCTGGGCTTCGTCTGAGCATTTATCGCGTGACCGTCTCGGACGACGACGATGAGTGCGATCGTGACGAGCAGTAGATACGTTGGGTACATGTTTGGTCATGAACACTCGAGCTACTTCCACTTTTTCCTCTTTCTCTACACGCACACACACGCACACGTACACTCGCGTCAGCTCGACGTCGCGTTTCACCGATGATTTTCCTGTTCGTGCGTGTTTTGACAGGCACCCTCTCGCCCTAACTCCGTGCACGCTCAGCGATGTTGGATTATCGATTTCCGTGAAAGGGGTTAGGGACGCGCTTCTGATGCAAACAATACCACGACACGAGCCATGCCTGCGCCCGATGCGCGCGCCAGCCAGGTTTGTCGAGTGAGTCGAGTCCACCACCCGTCAAACTACGTTGAGTTTTACCTGCGAGATCCTCTCTCTCTCTCCCTCGCTCCTGGCTGTATCGTTCGTCGTGCCCGCCATTATTCTCGCTCATCCCCACCTCTTCGACTTCTCGACTATTGGCGCATTCTGATATTCGAAAATCATTCAATTCTCATTAGCATAACCGATGTTACTTTAATTTAAAAATTAAATAAATATATTAGACTGAATCCAATTTTGAAAAAAATTTAAATAGTTGAATATGTGTCTATAGAACTGTTTAAATTTAAATATTTAAGAACAAAATTCGGTCCATGGAGGGTTAAAATGGTTTGTTATTTTTCAGTTACTCGAGATGCTGAAATTTTACGCTCGTTTCGAGATAAGCGAAGAAACCGGAAATCCGCTCACGGATCACGATATGATGGAATTGCATTACGCGAAAATCACTTCGCTACAGGTAATAAATTTCAATTTAAAAATTAATTCGTAGATAAATTAAATTTTTCATACTTTTAACAATTTTTACAGAAAGCCGTATTTGCCAAGTTTCCCGATTTAAGATCCTTTGCTCTAGCGAACGTGAATAGCGTAGACACCAGAGATGCTCTTTCTAAACATTTCGGATCACTCTGGTAAGAATTATTTATATTTTGAATACATTATTGTACGACTAACCGCAAAATTACTTTAGTCCAGAAAAATTGAGATCGATAGCAAGCTATTTGAATCTTGTACCACCGGAAGAACGAGAGGGCGATGAAAATTGGTATCGATTGGATTTGGATTTTTTACAGGAACTTTTGGTGAGTTTCCAAATTAAGATGAATTTTCGTAATGCGATTTTAATAATAAATTGATTTGTGCAGATTTCGCGACACGAAAGGAGAGCATCGCAATTGGAAGAATTGAATGAAATGCCATTGTATCCGACAGAGGAAATAATCTGGAATGAAAGTATAGTCCCGACCGAATATTTCTCCGGAGAAGGGTGCTTAGCGCTGCCAAAATTGAACCTTCAATTTTTAACTCTACATGATTATCTTTTGAGAAACTTTAACCTTTTCCGATTAGAATCAACTTGTATGTATACTTGATTATTTAATTTTTTTTTATTATTTTTATAAATATGGTCAACTTTTTTCAGATGAAATAAGACAAGACGTTGAGGATGCAGTTAGCAGATTGAGTCCATGGTCTGAAATAACTAGTCTTCAAAAATATACTTGATATTTCATTACTTCAATTATTTATTTTTTCAACTTTTTATTTCAGGCGTGCAGAGGACGGTGGTGTTTACTTTGGTGGTTGGGCAAGAATGGCCCAACCTATCACCCAATTTGCAGTGGTTGAGGTGGCTAAACCAAATATCGGAGAAAAGAGACCATCCAGGGTTCGCGCCGATGTGTCCATAAATTTGAATGTCCGCAAGGAGATTAAATCGGAATGGGAAAATTTGCGCAAACACGACGTGTGTTTCTTAATCACAGTAAAACCAGAAAATCCAATAGGTACCAAGTACAGCCACAAACTCCCATTCGCGCCTCAAGTTGGCTTGAAAACTGTTCGCGGATGCGAAGTGGAAGGAATGTTAGACTCCAACGGGAGAGTCATCGAAGACGGCCCGGAGCCTCGGCCGATGTTAACCGGTGACACGCGTACTTACAGAGTCTGGTTGGACTCGAATCAGTACAGAATCGATATGGATAATGCTAGTCATGGAGATGAAGATGTATATGAAGGTTTCAATATTATAATGAGACGAAAACCAAAAGAGAATAATTTCAAAGCAGTTTTGGAAACTATTCGCGAGCTTATGAATACTGAATGTGTCGTCCCAAATTGGCTTCATGATATCATTCTTGGTTACGGCGATCCAGGTGCTGCTCGGTATTCCCGAATGCCGGACGAAATTGCAACTATGGATTTCAACGATACTTTTCTCGACATCGAGCATTTGCGTGCTAGTTTTCCTAACTACGAAATTCAAGTAAAAGCTGAGGACGATAAAAAAGTAGTTCGACCTTTCCGACTGACTTTTGAAGACGTTGTGGCAAAACACAACAACGAAACAGTTAAAAATGTAATAACTGTTGAACCACACGTACCTCCGAGCAGAGGGCCGTACAAAGCAAACGAACCGAAGAAGAATCAAATCCCTTTCACACCTACACAAGTCGAAGCTATTCGAGCTGGAATGCAGCCAGGTCTGACGCTAGTCGTCGGTCCTCCGGGTACAGGAAAAACTGATGTGGCTGTGCAAATCATATCAAATTTGTATCACAACTTTCCGAATCAGAGAACTCTTATCGTCACGCATTCCAATCAAGCTCTCAATCAACTTTTCGAAAAGATTATGGCGCTTGATATCGACGAAAGACACCTGTTGCGTCTTGGTCATGGTGAAGAGGCACTCGAGACCGAAAAAGATTTCAGTAGATACGGAAGAGTGAATTACGTACTCGCTAAGCGATTAGATTTGCTCATGGAAGTTCAAAGACTTCAGGAATCGTTGAACGTGAAAGGAGATGTTGCATACACATGCGAAACTGCTGGCCATTTCTTCATGTATCAGATTCTCCCTCGATGGGAACGTTTCAAAGCTAAAATTGTACAAAAAGACGAGTGTTTGAACGAGGAAATCGTCGATAAAGAATTTCCATTTCACAAGTTCTTCGATAACGCCCCACAACCGCTGTTCAGACGAGAATCGTTTTCGGAGGATGTAGAAATAGCAAATAGCTGTTTCAGGTATATCGAAAGGATTTTTACGCAGCTAGAAGAATTTAGAGCATTCGAATTATTGAGATCCGGATTAGACCGGTCAAAATATTTATTAGTCAAAGAAGCAAAAGTGATCGCTATGACTTGTACTCACGCTGCACTCAAAAGACGCGAACTCGTTGACATGAGATTTAAATACGATAATATATTAATGGAAGAGTCCGCTCAAATTCTCGAAATAGAAACTTTTATCCCTCTGTTACTTCAAAATCCGCAAGACGGTTATAACCGATTGAAACGTTGGATAATGATAGGAGATCATCATCAGTTACCACCAGTTATCAAAAATATGGCGTTCCAGAAGTATTCCAATATGGAGCAATCGTTGTTCGCAAGATTTGTGAGACTCGGTGTTCCGACCGTTGATCTCGATGGACAAGGTCGTGCCAGACCAGCAATTTGCGATCTCTATAACTGGCGATACAAGAAACTCGGCAATCTGAAACACGTCGAGCAGAGTCCTGAATATCTAATCGGTAACGCAGGATTTTTATACGACTATCAACTAATCAACGTTGAAGACTTCAATGGAGTCGGCGAGAGCGAACCCAGCGCATACTTTTACCAGAATCTCGCGGAGGCCGAATATTGCGTTGCGGTTTTCATGTATATGCGCTTGCTGGGTTATCCAGCTGATAAAATCAGTATTTTGACAACGTACAACGGACAGAAGCATCTGATAAGAGATGTCATCAACATTCGTTGTGCGAATAACCCTCTCATTGGAAGACCCAACAAAGTTACAACGGTTGACAAATACCAAGGTCAACAAAATGATTATATCTTACTTTCGCTCGTTAAAACTCGAGCTGTCGGTCACTTGAGAGACGCGAGACGTCTTGTGGTAGCAATGTCAAGAGCGCGATTAGGTCTCTACGTTTTCGCTAGAGTTTCATTGTTCAAAAATTGTTTCGAACTTACTCCGGCGTTCGATCAGCTGATGCGTCGTCCTTTGAAACTTCAGCTTCTTCCACAAGAAACTTACCCTACCGAAAGGCTGAATAACGAATCGCCAACTGCATCACCGTTAGAAATAGAAGACATGCCACACATGGCTAAATTCGTTTACGACTATTATATGCAGAAAGTAGCTGGCATGAAGGTAAATATTCTAACAATTCATAACTATTTTGTATATTTGGCGATTAAGATATCCAAATTTTAATATTTCATTTTTGAATTTTAGGACTCTCAGAAAGTATGGACGAAATTGGAAGATCTGGAAGCCTCTAGCAAGATCGATCGCAAAGTTCCTTCGCATCCTGGTGCGGATGAAGATACCGATGACGAGGAGCTTAATAATCAGCCTCAGGTGGTGGAGAAGGAAGATACCGTGACAGGTTTTGAGGACTGTCCGTTCGTACCAATAGAAAATTTGGTTGAGGAACCTCCTGCAGATTTAGATAGTGATGATGAATAGTGTCAGTGTTAGATTACATTTTGTCTGTATCGTTAAGTCGCTGAAGGATAGGATTTTCATATGGTATGCGACTTCACTGATTAGATGCGATTATTGTACATATAAAAAAGTATAAGGTTTTATAATTTTAGGGCGCTATTGACTGTGGCCGTAGTATAAAATTTTTATATATACGAATCATAAAAATTATATTTTTTCTCAATGAAGAACACTGATTATAAAATCATTATTTATTAAATTCCAGGCACTAGCGTATATCACTCGATAAACATCATTTTCAACTCTCATGTACATTATTCTTTACTCTTTTTCTTTTATCTAGCGATAAAATCAATTTTTTTTTAGTTTCAGATTTATGAGATTTTGCTTTTTCATTCCTAGTTCGTTTACTTAGCCTATCGTCAGCAGCTTTGATAGCTTGTACAGATGGCACGTATTGCGCACTCGTTTTTGAATATTTCTGAGTACACGTAGGATCGTATTCCATATCACAGACATTTCGTCGCTTTGAATTTGGTACATATTCTTCGGTTATCACTTGAGAGGTAATGGAAGTAGGTTCGTAAGTTTCGAACATCGTTTTGTTACTTTGTATGGAGTTTGGAATATACGAGGGAATTTTTGATCCAACGCTATTGTCCGTAGGCGTTGGCGTGTATTCGTTTAATTGCACTTGCATACTTTCGAGAGTACTTTTCTTACTCGGAATATACTTTACAGATAAATTCGTTAGCGACGGTGCATCTGGGATGTATTCTTCCAGAGTTTTGCTCTCTATTTTTAAATCAGTCTGAGTTTTCAAATCTTTATTACACGTGACGGCTTCGATATTATTTGTGCGTTTGTTTTGGGACTCCTTTTGCGTTTTGTCATCTAGAGATGATTTTCTTCTAGGTGGCGAAACTTTTACTTTGATCATCGGTAGCGTGTCTTTTAACGATTCTGAAAACTCTAACGTGTACCTGTTGACATAAGAACATCGATTAAAAATCGTATTCATAGAACGACTACTTCAAATAGACAATTCTGTGTTACGAATGAAAATATTGTATCAAAGTTCAATAATCGGTTCTTACGAAATATCGAATCGTCGCGTCGATTTTTTCCATTCGCGACCCTCGACTTCATGCTTGCGACGCTCGGCTTTGCTATTTCTGAGGAGCGCTTTCTGAAGTATTTTATAAACCGATGCCCAGTCTTCGATATCGAGCCATTTGTTAGTGAGAACCTTCTTGTTCTTTATTTCCATTATCCTCTCTTGAACTGTAACGACCACTGCTCCTAAACAGCTATCGGAAACCTAGTGAACAAAAAGAGAACGATTACTCATCGTCTTGTTCTCGAGCGACAATGCCATTTGCACCAGCTGCTTCGCGTCAAACGAATGAGAATGTAGTACCTTGATAACTTCCAGATACTGGCCGCACCGAAACATATCTGCGTCGTGTCTGCTCGTTTACGCGATGCAGGGCGACCGAAATAGTATTACTGGCAAAAATAAAAAAACTCAAACGACGAAAAATAAACGAAGAAATAGCGAATTCTCGTGGTGTATCACGTTGCACGTAACATTGCTCCGCGATAGAGAAAGACCTGTCATACTTCACCCCACCCCTCACGTGTGCGTACGCGCAGCTGGAATTCGGCCACTTGCTTACTGCCCGTCAGATAACGCCATATTGGATATCTCGTTATCTCGCTAGCGCGCATCACGTGCTGCGCATCTATAACGCGATTGGACCTCGCCGAATTTTTCAAATCTCCAACAGTTATAGATGTCAAAGTGAAAAATTTCGCCGTTCGATTGTTTTTAATTGTTAATTTGGTTTTCGGCTTTTGATCGATTCGTTTTACAACGACGTCAATTAGATTATCTTTCCTTATGCGATTACTCAAGACGCAATATGCGCTCGATGCAGATAAAAGAATATGTCAAAAACGGCGAAAAATGAGTCGAAAACTGACATAATTTGCGATAAATCTCGTTACGCAATGGGGATGTAAGATAACAAGGAATCCACTAAAAACTCGGAAATATTTCGCCTCGATGAGACAATATCAAAGAAGCGATTCCATTGCTATCGCTTTTCGTGTCTCCATCGGAAAACATCAAAAGCGATACGTGAGCCATATGCAGAAGCTACAATATGAAAATCCCGTAAGTCGGAATGACAATTTCAGTCGGAATCCAAACTCGTTTATAATTCGAACTTGGTCGAACTATCAAATTTTAAATGAGAATTGCAATATTGTACCTGTTCGTGTTTTTGAGCAATGCTCGTATTGCTCCTTTGAACGCACAAACGGAATTTAACCTGACGCTGGTAAAAATTGCTCAAAGATTCGTAGAATTTTTCTCAAGGATTATTTCTACGATATCGAATTACAGAGCGAGTACGTTCACGAATGTGGTTACGAATTGGAGGTGCATCACGTCGTTACAGAAGATGGGTACATCCTGAGTATGCATCGCGTACCGGGGAAGCTGTCAAACGACACGAACGAATCGAACGAAGCCGAGGGTAAGCCGGCTGTGTTGTTGATGCACGGGCTTCTTGGATCGGCCGCTGATTGGATGGTCACGGGAAATAATCGATCATTGGGTATTCGTTGCAGCTCGATAACGAATCGAAATTCGTTACTCCGGAGTCAAATAATTCGATCGGTTTACTATCCAAATTTAAACGGTTTCTTATTCAAATTTTTCGTTTAGTACGAAAATCTGTTTTCGTTCGTAACAATTGATTACATCGACCAAAACCGATTGAATTTAACGGAAAAGTATAAAACACCAGCCGTAGAATTGTTTGACTTCGGTTTTTATAGTACTTATATTTTTCTCAAACGGATTTTTAGCTTTTTTGTTAGTCGACGATGGGTACGATGTTTGGATGGGTAACAATCGGGGCACAACGTATTCGAAAAATCACACAACAATACCGGTAGGAAGTTCGAAATTCTGGGATTTCAGGTAATGAAATTTGGGTGAAATTTTATTCGAACTGTGCGGTAATGTAACGAAAATACATAGTTGGCACGAGATGGGTTTGTACGATGCACCAGCCTTCATTGATTACATTATAAACGGCACGGGTCAAAACGAACTCTTCTACATCGGGTTTTCCCAGGGCACCACGCAGTTCTGGGTGCTCACCTCGTTGAGACCGGAATACAATAAAAAAATCAGATTGATGTCAGCTCTAGCGCCGGTAGCTTACATGGGCCACATGAAAGGCCTTCTCCGACCTCTCAGCTACATTGCATCGATGGGAAAGGTTAGTTTTTATTTGTAAACAATCGAAACGATGACTTTACTATGTAACTGAAAAACTTATCGTCGTTAATGTTTTATATTGTATGACATGAATAATATTGAAAGTTAGAATTTCGGTTAGTTATAATAATAATAAAATTGTTTTGTAATCGTTTTGAATTATTTCAAGATATTCTACAAGTACACGGGATTTTTCGAACTATTGTCCAACTCGTACTTGATGAGACGCGCGTCCTGGTGGGCCTGTCAGCCTGGCACGATGACGCAAACGCTGTGTGAGATGATAACTTTCATAATCGGAGGTTACAGTTTCGGGGAGTTCGATAAGGTGAGATGTAACGAGGTTGCGTTCAATTATAGAGGATCGTCAACGTCGAGTGTCTCATAAATCGTTGATTAATTGCAGCAAAATATGCCAAGGTTCCTCGAGTTCACACCGGCCGGATGCTCGTACAAGCAGCTCGTTCATTACGCTATGAACGTAGTGAGACCAGGTATACGCCTTTCCATCAAAGTTGCTCGATAAAATCTTCCAGTCTCTCTCACGACCATCCGTTTCAGGACATTTTCGGCCTTACGATTACGGCTTCATAAGAAACATGAGAGTCTACGGCTCGCCAATTCCTCCGGATTATCCAATCGAGAAGATCACAACGCCGATTATTTTGTACAACGGGATGAACGATTGGCTGGCGCAGATGCAGGACGTCGAGCTGCTTTCCAAAAAGTTACCCAACGTAGTCGAGAAGTACACCATCACGCTCAAGGGACTGAATCATTTCGATTTCGTATTTGGGAATCATGTACGGTTTTTCGTTTACAATCATCTCATACAACGTATGAACAATTATCGATGATAGTGTCGGTAAAATAAGGGCTCTGTACATAAATTGGGGGGAAAAACAAAAATAAATTCTTTATTTATGTGAAATTGTATAAATCGGTATGGTGAAAAATTTGATTGGTTTTTTGTCCTATTTGTTGTTGATTGAAAAACCGTAAAAATTTTTTAATTTGGGTTCGAGAGGACCCCGCTGAAAGTTCCTTTCTAGCGATGTTGCGCCAAGAGACGTATCATCGGCCTGAATACGGTCTCCACCGAACTACGACCCCAAATAAAATCGTAATGGTTGAATTGGTCCCTAGGTATCTCACGATCGAAAATGACGCTGTTCAGTCTTAATCTCAAAAGCTGGACGTCCTGGAACGAAAGATCGATAAGCAAGAGAAAAAAATTAGGATTCAGAGAAAAATTTACCTCCGGTGTCGCCAACCAGTCGCCATTGCTGTGGAACAGAGCGACGGGTGCCATTACATTCTCTAGTTTATATTCCGGCGGTTCGGGTAAACCGTAAACTTCGTAATTTCTCTCAATCTCGCCGTAATCGAATTGACGAAAAAGACCTGTAAAAATGACGCAATCGATGAAGAAAGAGAGAGGCTATAAAATGAAAGAAACCCAATCTACCTGGATTTATGAAACCCTGGCCGAAGTGAACGAACTGCTTCCAAGATGCGCCAGCGGGCACGTGACCTATGATGACCGTCAGGTTCGCCTTGTTGAGCTCGCTGTAGCTGAAGCCGGCTATGGAGAAGAGGATGTTGCTGCAGACGAACTGCGTGGGCGAGGCGTTCTGGCAGAAGAGGTTCGAGACGAATCTACCCCAAGCGGAGCGTGAGCCGAACTCCGGATAGCCGAAGGTCTGTCCCACCCACTGCGAAAGAGCTAAATGAGAAAAGAGAGAGGACGAAAAGCGCACCGGTGCGACCTACCAAACCGAAGTATGTTAGCTTGGCGAGTGTCGTAACCGGACCTCGAATATTCCCAGTGAAGGCTGCGGGTGCGAGGCCGACCATGAGCGCGAACTTGTCGTTGTAGGCGGGCATCGCGCTGCACATCACCCAAAATTGCGTCGTACCCTGGGAGTGGCCCACGTAACGAATCTTCATATTCCCCGTCCTCTCCAATATGTAATCGGTCATGGCCGGGAGGTCGTAAATCCCCAGCTCGTGATAGCTGCATTTGGCAACGAGAGAAAAATGGAAAGAAAATAAGAAGACAGCGAGGTCGTCGAGTGAAGCGATTTCGGTTTCAGAAAAGAGAAAATTTTTCCTTGCCTCAAAATCGCCAAGGATTTTTATTATAAAGACACCTGAAATTCCAGAATGCTCGGTCCGTGGTAGAAATGGACGTGTGGTTCCTCGAATAGATGTTACCTCGGTTGTTCCCGAGCCACACGTCGTAACCTTCGTCGGCTAAAATGTACGCTGAAACACACGAAACGGAATTAGAAACGGAATTCCACCGAACCGATTTTAACGCGGCATCGAGAATCCCGGCGAAAGCAAACCACCTTTTGCGCAAACCCGCGCTATTGGCGTCATACACCAGTAACTGCGGCAAACGCACGCCTACTCTGACATGCGAGAACTATTCGATTCGCAGAATTGAATCGTACCGAGCGCTCTGCCGGGCCCCATGATCACCCAATCGGCGGAACTGCCAGCGAGGCCATGCTGAAGAAGCACGGCCGGTCTCGGTCCGAACTGGTAGCTCTGACGTCCGTGCGGTATCCGATGAAGCTCCAGGATGTACCCATCGAGGGTCAGGACCTTGTGAACTTCCAGAGGGTACCCATACTTAATAGCTAACTCGACCTTGAAACAAATTAGACAGGTTTTAGGTTTTGTTTACATTAACCCATTCGCGGCCAAGCCTAAATTATATGAAGTCATTCCCATTGCCATTTATATTTTGAGTGTTATTGTTTATTTATGTTTGTGGCCACAAAAAATTTGCTAATTCAAAAGACGAGTATACTCGTCCTTGGCAGCGAACGGGTTAATAATCCGAACATTTTTCCTCATAAACAATATCGACAGCCCAAAATTGGCTGTTTACTTTAATAGGAAGATATAAAGAAGCTAGTAAGTATACAAATATCACTTCAGTCGAATCTGGTGAGCGCAGTACGTGTAAATATTTTCGGCTACTTTAAGGGATATAAACACTAAAAGCTGCCAAAAAAAAACCTCTTAACACTGTTTACTTTTCACAGAAACACTACCAGGAGCCACTGTAACACAAAAAACCTAGGAAACGAACTCACTGTTTTGAGATCGATGTCCGGATTGTCGTCCGGTCTTTTGAGAGCCTCTACCAACAGGCAAACGTTCAGGACGAATACTACTATGGTACCATAGCGTAGCGCCATAGCGCCGGTGCAACGAGTGAACCGTCGAGGTCAAATCTTAAGCTTATATATAAATGGTATACCGCTTGAGCGCATATCCGAGCGAGATAATGAGCCGCGTGCGCCGTTTGTCTCCTTTTTCCTTCCCCCTTGCTGGTTGTTTCCTTTGCCTTTTTTTTTTTAATCCGAGTTATTGGAGAACGAAAACGAAGAAGGTACTGAAAAGGTGTTAAACGTAGATGTTGTACATGCACCCGTATATTTTTCGCAACGATATATCGCGCGAGGCTAACGAAGCCGCGTTGCGTAAATCGCGCTTAGAGCGCAATATGAATCTCCCAGAGCACGATTATGTATCGAATACTTCTATATGAACGAAAAAAGGAGGGGGGAGGGAAAAATCGAGTTTTCACCGAGCGCCCGTGTTCGCCCGTCTTGTTACAATGGGTTATTAGTTTCGAAACCGCGCGCGAGCTCACCTTCGTTTTTTCATCGTTCTAATGCAACGTCAATAAAATCGGATGGGCACGAGGCAAATACAATATCCGCTCCTACAGTATTTTACTTTTCTCTCGAAAAAATTTTCACAACCCTGGCTCGAGTTATCTTTCGCCAGAATTCAACCCGTTGCAAAAGGCGCATTTGAATTCGAATTGCGCGTGAAAATCGCGAAACGGAAGAAAACGTGCGAGCAAGTCGTTTTGCTGGACACGCAAAGCGAATTGCTCGGGGCTAACGCCGAGAGTTTTCATTTTCGATATTTTCCGAAGAATCGAGCCGAGTTCACCTTACGAATACAATTACAACTTTTGTATGCAACGGATGTCGCAACGTGACCTTGACATACAATCGCTTTAAGGTAAAAAAAAAAACGAAATGCGATGAGAGTCATCCGTTCGTTATCTTTCTCGTTCACCTATCGCTGTAGTGAAACCCCCAAAACATAACCGCTCTTCTTTGAAGATAAAAATTAATTCGGTGATTTTTTATTTTAAATTATGGTTTCCAATTTTTTGGGTGAAAAATTTTACCGCAACCGTAACTAATCATCCATGACGAAGAATGAAGTGAAAATGGATCTAAAAAATCGATTTAAAAAAAATTGATAGCACATTGTAATAAGATGCGTTAGCATATCGGCCAAATTTTCATCTTCAATGTTTGAACATTTATGTGAGGAAAAATAAAAAATTCTGCATATAAATATAAATAAACAATGAAGATATATATAATATTATATATTTGAATATTTTATTCATATCTAAACGTTTTGAAAAAAAATTTCTTTTCTATTGGTCATCCATTCACCATTTTAAAAATTTACCGCTACGATTGACACTGCTATAGAACTCTGTATCGCTGTATGGTTGCGTGGTTACAATTGCTGCCAGTATCTGACAGCAGGTGACTGGTATCGCTTATTTCATATTACCGTCGAACAGTATTAAGGAATATGTTGATGATTTATTTGGCTTTCCGTTCGACGATTGTTCATTTTGTTCGACGAAAGATCGATAATTAAAATAGACGTCTTTATCTTCTCATAAATCATTATAACCTAGTTATTTGATCATACAATTTTGTCAAAATGATGCAACAATATATGAAAGAACTTGAACAGGTATAAGATGACATTTTCAATTTTCATATCATTAATCTTGTCAGAAAATAAACTTTCGGCTCGAATGATATTTTACAGGAGCCGTTTGACCCTGAGGAATTTGTGGAAAGGTTAGCTTGGAGAACGGTTAATGATAACTCAAAAGATGGTATTAAAGCTACGTTCGATCCAGTTATAGTGCATGAAACATTTCTACAAGCTATCAAAGATCTGCAAATCCTTCAGGAACGCCAACAAAAAAAGTGCGAAAGACTTGAAGTTGCGTTGAAGGAGGAGGAATCTCGACATTTATTGGAAATATTAGATTTGCAAGAGAGAAACAAACAATCTATTGAATTATTTCATCAATTAGACGAGAGGATTAATTTTGTAGCGACTAAAGTGCTTCACTTAGGAGATCAATTGGAAAGTGTAAATACTCCTAGATCCAGAGCTGTAGAAGCTCGAAAATTAATGAGGCATTTTGCAGAGTTTTTAAGTCCAGGCCCATTGATGGATCCAATGTTTTCCGACAAATATCAAGTATTATAATTCATGTTATTATTTAGAAATTGATTGATTAATTAGGGAGAGTAATATTATATTTTTTTCAGCTGGACGAAGCTGCCGATATAATACAAAAACTTTATCTCATAGCTCAAGAGCTCCCTTCTGAGAAATTTGAACACGCTAAGAAAAAGATTAGTGCCAAATATGATGAAATTGAGAGAAATTTAATAGAGGAATTTGTGAGAGCACACGATAAAGAAAATGTTGCACGTATGAAAGAATTGGCCACAGTTTTGTTCAATTTCAAGGGATATTCTCAGTGTATAGATGCATTTATTGAACAAAGTCAGATGAGTTCTTTTGGTGGTAAAGATGTGTTTGAAGATGTTATACCTATGTGTAAAAAGAATCATCTACTAATGCAGCAAGTATTTTCTAATTCGAATCAAGTAATGGCTAAATTTGTATTGAATATTTATCATTTGAGATTGCAAAAATATGCAGTAGCAAAGCTAGCGGATAAATCGGACAATGAAAAATATTTAAGGAACTTATACGATTTGTATACTAGAACGATCAAATTATCAGAAGACTTGAAAATATTTGATATGGGTACCGAAGATGATTATTTAATGAAATTAACAAAAAATATTTTTCAGAAACATTTAGATTCTTATATAATGTAAGTACTACTGAGTTTGAAAAATATTATTAAGAATGTTATATATATTTTTTTTTCAGTCTTGAAACTCAAGCGTTACGAGAAAAATCAACAGTTTTACTTATAAAATATTATGAATCTAAAAATCATCAGAAGAAGCAGTTACAAACAGGGGGATTTCAAGAATTACGGCGTGACATACAGGCTGTACTTGCCACAAGAACGAATATAAATATTGCTCAAATAGAAGATTATGGTGGTGAAACGTTCCTATCCGAAGAACTTGCGATTTCAATATTGCAGCAGAGCAAAGTTGGTTTTCAGAGATGTAAATTGTTATCGCCGAGTCCCGATTTGTCATCGAATGCTACCCAAATTTTAGATATTCTAATTCAGTATCTAATAAATGAACACGTCGATTATGCACTAGAATTGGGCTTACAATCAGTGCCAATACCCGAAGGGCGCAATCCTCCTGAAATTCACTTTTTCAATATAGTACGTCAATGCAACGCTATTGTTCGTTTGTTCGAAGAACAATTTGACGATAGTTTGTTACCTCTAGTTGTGTGAGTCGCCTTCACATATTATTACGTTTACCTAAGATTTTGTATTCTTTTATCATTATTAAATGAATGTTCCTTTGTACAAATTACAGTTCCACTCCTAAGCACGGAGAATGTATGTTAAAGAAGAAGAATACGTTGGAACAAATACAATTGAAACTCGACATAGGACTGGACAGAAGTATAAACGCAATAATTGGATGGGTGAAAATATATCTGCAAAATGAACAAAAGAAAACAGATTTCAAACCAGATTCTAATGTCGATACGTTGAATACCCCTGCTTGCTTAGTGGTTGTTCAATACGTTACTGGAATGATTCGACAAATTCGAAACAGTTTGGATGGAAAAAACGTGGAAAATGTTTTATCAGAATTGGGTGTCGAATTTCATAGAGTTATCTACGAGCATCTATTGCAATTTCAATTTAATTCGGCTGGCGCCATGTGTGTCATATGCGACATGAATGAATATCGTAAATGCGTCAAAGAACTGGGCGTAAAGTCTGTTATATCGCTATTCGACACTCTTCATGCGCTTTGTAATTTATTATTAGTAAAACCAGAAAATTTGAAGCAAGTTTGTTCCGAAGATCATCTGGTAAGTACATATTACATCTAGAGCATGATATTTACCTAATAATTCTATATATCGTTTTATTTTAGGCGGTTCTGGATCGTTCAGTACTTTTTAACTTTATTCAATTAAGAACTGATTACAAAACATTGAAGTTAGCAAAACGTCTAAAAGGACTCACTACTTGAAGTTGAAAAAAAACTCGAGTTATTGTCGAAAGCCAAATAACGAATTTAATAGAAAATATTTTTTGTATATAACTGCGAATAATGTAAGCGAACGGCTGATGTCAGGCATAACATGCTTAATAAAGATGAATATTCACTCACAAAAATTTATTATAGCGTTTTGTGTGTATCTATATATATATATATATATATATATA
>NCVS01000470.1:3961-112551 GCA_003055095.1 Goniozus legneri | reverse complement strand
TATATATAGAATACATATTTACCAAATACTCCATTATAATATGTAGGACAATTGAATTTGATGAATGGAAATTTTATAATTGTCCATTAAAAAATTTTTTTATTCTTGTTCATTTTTAATGCGTAATAAAAAAAGTGTCAAATTATTTTATTTTTAAACCATGCACAAGCCAATCCTACTTCAAAATTCTCCTAAAGCTAAAATTAATGTGACTTCAATGGAAAAAATATTTCATTTCTGTATTACAGATTCGGATTTAGGTCTTCTTCAGATAAACCTTTTTTTATGAGGAACAATAAATCTAAGTTCAGATTCGTGTAAATTTACATTTTTTTTTTCTCAAAATCTTACATTCAATTTTACATTCGTCGTTCCAAGAATTAGGTATCAATTACGATTTAGCTGTCAGAACATTTTAATAATCGTAAAATCATTGCTAAATTATTGGCAATGAATTTCAGTATCTTATACATCGCTACTGCATAGTTATGTTCACCCAGAGAATAATTCTTATTCACACCCAAGTATGCAGCATGTAATATAATTATGAGAGACAAAAGCAAAATATTTTAAATATAAATATTATCAACTTGAAAAATAAGGTGTATTCACTGAATAGTGAAAGGAATAATAACGCAAGTTCGTGCAAGGCACCGTAACCCTGTCTTTAAAATTTGATTGCATTCTCAATAATACATTTGAAAAATTACAATTTAAAGTTTAATATTTATATTCCACCCGATGATTTACGACGCGTTATTGAATGTAAAAATGTTACCAAATGTATTTATAAAAGAAACTTCACACCTTATATTTCAGAAATCGTATATGAAGTTAAATTCGAATAAGAAGATTAATTGATATATATGTACATAACAGGGTTGCGATAACTTAAGTTATTAGATAATAGAACTGTCAAAAATTATTTGATGTAAATTGATCACGTGCTAGTGTTCAATTTAATTGAACTTTCCTGAGTATATCAAATAACCAGCTTTGAAATATGGTACAAAAATGGATTGTCACAATGGTTTTTTAGTTAAGGTTATTCATCCAATTTTGACTTGTTTATAACTAAATATATTATTCAATAAAAATTAAAGCAAGTATAATTTTTTTTTCAATGTAGTTTATACTCACTGGACGCTTTTGAGTTATTAATAGAAATGTAAAAACTCATCTAATTTTGAAAGAAATAGTATTAATTTATACTAATACTGGTTTTCAGATGACTCTTCACATTTTACACCTGACATTTGTTAGTTGATTATTTTAAAACTGACATATTGAACCATTATTTGTACCATGTTTTTGTTAAAAAAACAGTAACATAATTTTCATAATATAGGCTAATCAGTTTACACTTAATTGAATGGTTTTAAGAGCTAAAAATGAACAGGAGTTGTGATTATTTTAGCGCATACGATAAGTGTTAGTCTCATGAACTTGGCACAACTCTCCTTTAAAGTTCAACTCGATACTAAAATCTAAGTCTCGATAATTTCTTGCATTTGGTTTCATTGAGAATACACCATAAATTTCTTCTCCCTTTTTCACTGTCATATACTCGTCAAAATAAAATACAGTTTGCTTCCAATGCGTATATTGTACTTCTGGTGCTGTACTGAAGCCAATTCGCTTATGGCACTTTGTGAATTCGATGTTGAAGAATGTAACCAAAGCTTGAACGTAATCATTTCTACGGACTTGTAAAGTGAATGGCGACGAGAACTCCAAATCAGCCTTTGTTACGGTATATAAATCTACTTCTTTTATAAGACACGCATTTGTAACAACTTGTTTTGGGTCGACAACGTCTACTAAGGGTTCGCTAATAGCTACTTTCCTAATGCTACTCATGTCGAAACCGTAAACATCATCCCACCAATTGATTTTCTCATCTTTATATTGTCTATCTTCGATGCCACAAATGAATAGCGTTGCCTTATCTGGGAACAGCATACCATCTTCACGAAGCCATTTGTCTCTTGCAAACAACACAGTATCCAGCATTGACTCATAAAATAGGCAATAACCCATCCATTCTGATATTATAATATCAACTTTCTCAATACCATCTGGAAGAACAACTTCTTCTACTTTTCCTTTCAATATTGTAATAACATCGGATAGTTGATTTGCTTCAACAATTTTCTCGGCATATTCAACAATGTTAGAGCACTCAATGCCAATAACTCTGGCAGCTCCTGCTTTAGCAGCAAACATGGATAATATCCCAGTTCCACATCCAATATCCAATACGGTCTTTCCTTTGAAAAGGTGCTTATTATGATACATAGAATTACGGTAAGTTACAGTACGAACTTCATCCTTCAACATTTCTTCATGGATTCCATAATGAGCGTATGAATCAAAATAATAATCTCGTGAAGTCATTTCATCCACAGGAACTGAGGATTTGTTCGGAGTAGAATTTTGTTTTGTTGGAGTGGCACTAGCTTCAGCTACATCCATATTTTCCATTTTTAATGCCTAAAACCAAGAAAGATACTTTTACATGCATGTATAAATTTGAACAATTTCCTCTGTGGATATACAATGAAACAATCAATTTCGTAATAGTTAATTTCAAAAATTAAAAAAAAACAATAGATTTTTGTTAAATGATTATTTTGTTTACAAGTACGTTTAATTTGAAATAGAATTATATTCAGAAAGTATACAGAAACAAGAAGCGCGATTTTGTAGCCATTGTTAATTGAGAGATACACGTGTTCTCGGGATATGTGGTTAAAAGAAAGAAAACTTATGAAAGCTCAACAAAAACTATTTACAATTACGTCCATAAGTGCAAGATATGAAAAGGAATTAAATTAAACAGTTTTATATTTAATAAAAGCACTATTAACTTGTCGAAATTCGAATCGCGAATTATAAACGTGCCCGCCAAAACGAATGGCGTCTCCTCACGATTGAATGCGTAGTCGACGTTTTTGGCACACAAGCGCGCGTGGTAGCTATATTTCACACATGAAATTCGTTACAATGAAAACCGAAATATTCGACATCGTTCAACTTTAAAAATAATCCGATCAACAATTGAATAAATAGAGAATATAGCAATGGCGCAACAAGAAACATTTTTATAATAACCACTCTGAACCACCAATTTGACCCGACAAAATTTTATTCTCTCCGATTATGATGTATACTATCGTTATTCATTTATTCCATTAATTGAAGATATAATTTGTGATTTAACCGAGTCAACAGAATTAATTAACACTGTCAACCGCTGATTTATTAATCCATAATTCAAAGATATTTTCGAAACTCACCGAATTTTCCGTCATGTACATGCCACTTTTCGTACTTTCTACCGGCACTTCATTATTCGCTGCCATCTTGATTTGCGTCACAGCAGACGATTACCATCAGGTCCGTATCTTCCGAATTAGAATTATGAACTTGATTTTAATACGTGTAATAAAAATTTATTTTCTAAATATTTTACAGAAATATTATGTATTTTCGAGTATCGGAAAAGAAAAATTTCTCATGATGAGAATTGTAGCCATATTGTCATTATTCATGTTATAAATGGCATTTTCATCGTTTTCATTTCTCGACTCCATTTTTTTATTATACATATACTAAATAGGGTGAAATTGATGAATGATTTAGAATTTATTTATATTTTTTTTTATTACTAAACATTTACAATGTTTCTCATATTATTTTATCCTCAATTGATTCGAATAAGAAAAATGCCGGATACGAAATTCGAAACTATTGCTGAAAACGGATACATAAATTCTACGCTCCTGGCTCATGCGCAGTTCCATCACATCACAACAATCTCGTACATTTCGAAATATCGATGAATCACGATATTAAATAGTTAAACAACTACGAACAAGTGAATTATTTCTTCATAGCGAGTTGGTTTTTTTCAAAATATTAGTCAAATTGAATAAATCCTGAAAATATCGTATTCGATTTTGTTACAATGAGAGCCATTTCGGCGCTACTATCTCGACCAATGATAGCTCATGGAAACCTGGGCTGACAAGTTATGTGGGGGTAGGGAGGGGGGTGGAGAAATGGGCTGGGAACGACGAGAGCGCGAGCGCGAAGTGTTGATCCGAAGGGGGTCATCCTCTCCTCTCACTTATTGCGAACATATTTCTTGCTCTGTTTGGGGAAAATTAACAAGGTGAAACAAAGTTAACATTTCGTTGATGTCGTACTACACTCGTGGCGCATAGAATGCTGAAAGATGCTGGTGAGTATGAGATACTTTCGTGGGATATTTGCGAATACGGTGCGAGTAAACGAGTGTAAGATTTTATCATGGATGTGTTTATGTACTACAAATATAATATTTTTTAGAAGTAAAACAATTCTTTACGTTTTTTCATTTTGTTCAACGATGAGTGTACACAGTGCTTATGTGACGATTATTCGATAAACGATGGGCTTACGACTTTCTTCTACTCCAATTTTATTATTCTAACTGTCACGATTAGCGCGAAGCGTGATCTACGTATATGTGAATGTTTGTGTTTTTTGTCCCCTTGTGAATCATCTACGATGAAACTTCACTCGTGATATTCATATTTTCCTTCTTTCTTACCGTTAAAATTAAAATTTCGATTAGTAACTGCGATTAATAAAACGATGCGTTTGGACTGTTCCTATACGCGTGGATTTCTTTCTCTGAATGAGGATGCTTTTTGTTTTACATACAGTTGAATAATTGCGTTTTGTATAATTACTTTCTTTTCCTAATTTCACGGTTTATATAATATTTCGCTTTTTTTTTATTCTTAAAATACTTTTTTGCATGCATAATGATCAGGAGTGAGTTAAAAGTTTTACTGACCAAAATGTTTCATTTTTAGGGTGACGATCCACCGTACCTATCAGTAGGTACAGAAGTGAGCGCCAAATACAAAGGTGCATTCTGTGAAGCAAAAATCAGAAAGGTGGTGCGTTCCGTTAAATGCCGTGTGACTTATAAACAAGGTTTAGGTACAGCTACAGTAACTGATGATCAAATTAAAGGAGCATTACGCGTAGGAGCAGTAGTTGAAGCTAAGCACAATGACAGAAAAGAATTTGTCGAGGCTACAGTCACCAAGATTCAAGACTGTAGTCAGTATACAGTGGTATTTGATGATGGGGACATAACAACTTTGAGAAGAACAGCCTTGTGTTTGAAGAGTGGTAGACACTTTGCTGAGAGTGAAACATTAGATCAGTTGCCACTTACCCATCCAGAACATTTTGGAAATCCTGTTATTGGAGGCAGACGGGGTAGAAGATCAAGGCAAGCGCAGTAAGTTAATAGAAAATTGCATGTATGGGTAATGTGAGTTTGTTGTTCAATTCCACTACCAGTATGTATGTATTTCACATATGTATTGATTTGAAAAATTCAAGCGATGAATAAGATAAAAATTAAAAGAATAGTTTCTTTATGCTATGACCCTTTTAGTACTGCATCAAAAGGCTTGTTATGTTTGCATATTGATACATATTATAAATACATTATCAAGAGTGTACCTTGTTAATTATGTTTTGCTTTTTGAAGAGATGAAAGTAGCGATGACGAGGACAGCCCAGCTCAAGGTATCCGGGACTCAGCTAATATCGGTTCAGGTAAAGAAGGAATGGAAAGAGAACCTGAAATTGGGAAAGTTGTTTGCGTAGAACTTGGAGATAAGAAGAAAAAAGATAATTGGTTTCCCGGTTTGGTAGTTGCTCCAACTGCACAGGATACAGTAAGGATTAGAGTGAGAGATGATTATTTGGTCAGATCATTTAAAGATGCAAGATAGTAAGTTATTATTTTCATATTCATTGACTTTATTTCAATTTTGTCAATAATCAAACTTCTCTCTCTACATCTGATATCTATTTTACAGTTATACTGTTCCTAAGAAAGAAGCTACAGAATTCACAAAAGACATGATAAATAAAGTCGAACATCACTCTTTAAAAACAGCAGTAGAAAGAGCAATACTTTTCATAGAGAAAAATGAATTACCTCCACACTGGGATAAAGACTCGTTATTTGGACATACTTTCACTAGTGGCCATAGTGATTCAGAAGCAGATCTCGAAACCGATGTAAAATTTTATAGTATAAAAACAACTCATTTATAGAAAAATCTTTTACATCTCAATTTTTTTTCAGAGTTCCGACGACGAGCCAAGAGAAGAAAAGGATCATTTTGTTGCACAATTGTATAAATTCATGGATGATCGTGGTACACCTATCAATAATTGCCCTATGATAGGAAACGAAGACATAGATTTGTACAGATTATTTAAAGCAGTGTACAAATTAGGTGGTTATAACCGTGTATCGAATCAAAATCAATGGAAAACGATCACTCGTCGATTAAGTTTCTCGATGCATAATTCTCCGTCTACCCATAATCTTGTAAAACAGGCGTATAAAAAGTTTTTGCATTCCTTCGAAGATTTTTATAGAAAATTGGGTTGTACAATGGTTAATCACCCACGCGGTGCTGCGCGCAAACCGCGTCCCGGTCGAAGTTTGATAAGAGATAAAGATAGAAATACGCCGGTTCCACCCCAGCAAAGCACTTCATCTAAGTCCGAGAAAGACGAGGATGAAAAGAAACTCGTGAAAGAGGAAGACAAGGAGAAAAAAGAGCAAGGGAAGGAAGAAGAATCGACAAAAATAAAGAAAAAAGACGATTTTGAAGATAATATTAGTGGACAAGATAGCGATGTTAATATAGACGGGGAAGGCGAATCATCGTCCAGTGAAAAATCTCATAAACCCAATACGCAAATATCAGCGGCGTTGCCTACAAAGCCAAAACTCAAATCCAAGGAGGAAACGTCAAAAAAGAAAACATCCGATAAGAAAAAAACTGACCAGAAGAAACAAGATAAAAAGGAAGAAAAAGTGAAAGAAGAAGAAACGACGAAGACGAGATCGAAATCCAAAGACGATTCGGCAAAATCGAAGAATTCCGAAGCAAGAGAATCTAGAACACCGTCGAGAGAACCCGACAAGAAGACGGCAACTAAGCAGAGACGGTTGACCGAAGACGAATTGAAGAAACGCGGGAGGAAACGAACGAAGGACACCGAGAGCGAGAAATCTCGCAATGATGAACCATCATCAAGCGAATCGGCTCCGTGTTACAAAGGACCTGTCGAATTGGGCGACCGGCTGAAGGTCTACTACGGGCCGACGCACGAGTCCAAGGTCACTTACGAAGCAAAGGTCATCGATATCGAGAAAGACGGCGTGGAGCCGATGTATCTCGTTCATTACACTGGATGGAATACTCGATACGATGAGTGGATCAAGCCGTCGAGAATCGCTCAGAATTTTACTCAAGCCCCTGGAAGGATGAAACGCAACAAACCATCGCAGAGGCCTCAGACGCCCAGCAGCGCGTGCTTGTCGAGCAATACAAGCAAAACGTCCAAAAATGGAAACGCTTCGCAAAATTCGTCACAGAGTCGTCGCAGGGCGCAGAGTGTGGCTCCTACCTCGCACGTATCGTCGAACGCGTCCAAAGATGCGAAAAAAGACGACAAAGACAAAGATAAGGATAGCCAACCGGCGAGATCTACGACGCCACTGTCCATCACTAGTACGAGCTCGAGAACGAAAAGTCCAGCGACACCGGCGACGAATCGTCAAACGAGAACTACGAGAAATTTAGACTCGGCTAATGTCGAACTCCGTCGACGCACCAGGCGCACGTCCGGCCACACTGATGTCTCTGTTCTTTCAGAGAGCGAGGACAGCGAAACCTACGATTCCGACGCTACCGAACCCGAGCAGACTAAAACTAGATCCAGAATTACGGAGGATAAGAAACGACGAGAAGCGAAATCTAGAACGGAGGAGAGAGTCAAACCCGGCGACTCGGAAGGGGAGGATGATAAGGACAACTCCGACGAACCGAGACGAGGTAGACGCACGAAGAAAACTCTTTCCAAGTCTCAAAACGTCAAATCCGAGCCCGACAGCGACGAGGAGCAGCCGAAAGGAAGAGACTTCGATTTGAATCAAATAAGATCGGAATTGAAAGGTTTCGACAAGGCCGTGAAAATGGAGATGGTTCGGATGGAGCCAGTCGCTGACGACTCGGCCAAGCTGGATAATAAAGAAAATGTTTCGACCGTGGCTGTAAAGGTGGAAAGAACAATGGATTCGCCGAAATCCGAGTTAACCGCAGACCCGAAATTAGTAGTCGATAATACAGAGGACATTTACGAATTCAAAGAACCCGAGCCTTTTGAATTCGAAGTTAGAAATAAACGGGACAACAATGGCGAGAAAGAAAAGGTCAAGAAAAGAATTTTCGAGGACGAACCCAAAAGTCCCAAAAAGAAACAACGTACCGCGACGTCGCCGATTGTAAAAGAAATTAAGGTAGAGCCCGAGGATGCGCGCAAGAAAGCAAGAAAACTGTTTACGAAAAAGAACGAGGAGCCTGTGGAAAGCACGCCCACTCGGCCTTCGCAAGCAGCGAATCTGGCGTGCGAGGAAGCTTTCGATAAACTCTGCGAATCGCCGGCTTTCACTCAAACCAAACCATCAGGTCAGCTCGAGGAGACATCGAAGGTGGCTAATAGTTTGGATTTATTATTCAGCGACTTACCCGGTGACGACGAAGGCACTCGAGATGGCTCCGAGGATCGTTTAATTATTTCGGAGGCGGAAGTGTCCGAAGCCGAGCAAGAGAATTTCTTTACCTATCAACAAGAAATTTTCCCAGGTAACGACTCTTCTGAGGCTACACCAGTTCAGGCTGAGAAGCCGGACGCTTCGGTCGAAGCGAATAAAGAAGATCCGCTGCCAAGTTTGTCGGTCAAAACTTCAGCAACGATAGAACAGAGATCTTTCTTCAAATCGAGCAAATCCTCGACGGAAGTGCGTACGTTGGACGCCAAGCTGCTCGACATAACGCCGGTTCTTTCCACTTTGACAACTCCAGCGCCCATCAGTGCCAGACTTCCGGCTACCTCGACTATAGAAGAGAAATTATCAGCGATGGCTTATAGGAATAAAACGAAGGACGCGAAAAAGGACGAAGAAACTGTCGACTCGCGAAAAACTATCAAGGAACCTTTGAAGAAGACTGATCTCATAATGCAGAAAATCAAAGACGACCCGAGTGCCTCCTCGCTCGAAGACAGCAAGGACAGCGAGAAGAAAGAGGACAGCACGAAAGAGGAAGAGCATCGTCGAGAAATAATGCGCGTCGCTATCAAACAGAAAGAGGAAGAACTACAACAACTGAAACTGAAAAAAGAAGCCGAATTGAAAAAATTCACAGAGTGCAAAATCGCTAGTGACCAGAAGAAGGCCCAAGACAGAAGTGACGATTGGAAAACAAAATCCAACGAAATCAGCAAAGATCAGAAAGAGAAGGAGAAGGACAAGCGCAAGAAACTGGTGAATCAAGAGATGGAGTTTAGCGACAGTAGCGATTCCGAGCAAAGACTAGTGATAGACAACGACGAATCTGAGGACGTGAAAATGAGCATAGATGCGAAATCCGAGGAAGGTAAGTGTCAGGATGCCGACAAGTACGCGAAGATTCAGCCTCACAAGGAGCAGAGCAAGAGTGAGGCGATATCCGAGGCTAAGTGCGACGCTGCGTTGACGACGAAAGCTGACGAGGAAGGCGAGACGATGAGTTCGTTGCTCTGTGAGGAGGAGATCCCCGGTTCACCGGCACCTCCCACTGACAGTGCCAACCAAGAGAACACAGAATTGTCCTGCATTCAGACGAACAGCGAGTCGAGCGAGAAAAGTATGGTCCTGATGGAGATGCCCTTCGCGAGCGCTCCGACTTCTGGGCAGAACACGTCCGTCAGCAACGTCGCGACACTCAGTATGTCGATTCCGAAAAGTGGCGAGGCATCCTCGCTGCCCGTGCCGCACTCGACCCAGCAGGTAGCGATCGTGCCACGCGCCCAGCAGCAGCTGCAACTTGCCCATCGCGAGCAGCCGGTTATTCTGCAAGGTCAGCCACGCAGAGAGAGCAACGAGGCCGCTCCCGTCATGGATAATACGCCACCAACCACTCCGGACTCGAGCATTTCAAATATATCCGGTTCACCTCGCGAGGAGAGAACCTGCGGCTCCTCACCAATTTCAGAAGACAATCTCAAACACAACAGGGACAGCTCAGAGCCTGATAACGATAACCGCAGTGTTAAGGGACCTGGTTTCGCCGAGGATGACACTTTGTCGAGTATCAACGCGAGCAACGCCGATAGGCCGTTGAAACCCCCAGCGAAACGGCCCGTTGAAGATTCCCAGTCGCCCAAGAAACGCAAGCGGAGCAGAAAACACTCCGAGTGCGGCAATGGAGGCAGTGGGAAAAAGTCGAGCAAGCAACAGTCTGGTAAAAATACGAGGCAGGGTGCAGCGAGCGATAGCGACGATACCAGCGAGAGCTCGAATTTATTCGGTGGCAATTCTTCGGTAGCGACTGCTGCACCAACGTCTCAGTCAAGCGTCAATGGTAATGCAGACGAAGCGGCCTCAACGTCCAAGTCGCCGAGACCCATGAGATATAATTTCCTTGTAGAATTGGGTGAGTAATTTTATCTGGGATTTGAGATAAATGTTTAATATCAATCGTATTAATGCAATTTATATTTTCTTAGATCCTGGACTGGATTCGAATCAACGAATTGCTGTTATACAGCAAAGAATGACTGATATTCGAAAAACTTACAATTCTGTGAAAGTTGAATTGGCTGGCGTTGAGAGACGTCGGAAAAAATTGAAGAGAAGAGAGAGAGAAGGTAAAAAGAAGAATCAGTCGAACGAACGTAACGGTGAGAAACATTGAACTATCGTTTGAACAAATGTTTCGTTGCATTTCAGCGGCTAAAGCGGCCAAAGCTGAGATGCAACAGGCGTGCTCGTGATCGGATGCTTTACACTCGCGCCGTCATCGTTCGGATGAACAAAGGGAGTTTTTAGCATATCCTATACGAAGATAACAAAGTAAATTTTACGGCAATATCGATGATACTTTTCTTGCATACGTAATGCAATATTAGGTGATATATCTTTGTTAAAAATAAGAATGTAGATATTAGAATAAGTGTACATCACATCTCAAAATTTAAATTATGAAAATTTAAAAACTGCAATTGCGTATAAGTGTAAAAATGGTTTACCGCGTATTATAATCTGTACGGATAGAGTCGAGCGAAATTTTGTATCCACGATTACAGCGTCGTTTACAGCGACGTGAACTACGAATTATTTGAAATTATTCATTCTGATTCTTTCGTCTCTTGGTCATGTCTTACTGTTTGTTTTGAGATTCTCAGAATTGTTTCTTGGTCTTTTTATTCTGTTTATTTTGAGATTCTAAGAATTAATTGAGACATGATCGACAACGCTGTGGAATGTGACAATTGAAATATTGTTAAAAATCCCGGGAACAAGTAATTATATTATTAGTTGTATTTAAATTTGGCAATACACGCGCACAGGTATAATATATATATATATAACTGTTTGTGTGTATGTGTATCCCTATATATATATTGTACGTATTAAATTCGTACATCTTTCAATTTTGAAAATCTTGTAAATAAAATATATATTAGGTTCGTCATTAATAACAATACGATATTTTGTACATTTATAAACAATAAGGTTGCGATCGAAATATTTAGAGTTTGTATTTAAACGGATTGTATAATTGATAATTGAAAATCTCTTTCGTGAGAAAATATTGTTATTCAAATTTTTTTAGACAGTAATCGAATGCGATTAACTAATGAATTAAAAACAAAGCTACACGAAGTGGCATTTATAGTAACATTAAGAAAATATTTCGTTATCATAGTGTGTAGCAGGCAATAACCAAATGTATTTAAAAAATACTACAACTCATTTAATTTTTATCGAATCAATGTAACTGTGTTGAAAAACATTACTTGGCCAATGATTGAACATTGATGCATTTTATTATTTGGAAAATTTTTAATATTAATTTATACAAAGTACAAAATAAGTAATTTTGTCTTAAATAAATAATTTCAAATTGATACGCGATGTAAAATATTCGCCTTATGACGTTATCATCTCATGAATTTCAGGGTACATTCGATTTTGTAGCGATTAATTTAATATATAACTGCAACGAAATAATATTTATATATATATACATAGTTTATTAATATGTATATAACAAGTGATCAAATTTAACATGTATCTATTTTCAACTCTCGTTGTTATGTACTTTGTACAAATTAATATAGCCCTATATAAAATAGTTCCTTCTTGTTTAAAAAATTTTTTTTTACTAAAGATAATTTCCTCTTTATTTAAATAGAGGTTTCATGAATAACGTTGCTTTTAATATACTACCGTAATATTTAAATAAGTCGACTTTTAATACAAAACTATAAAGTAGTAGTGCATATAAAGTGTAAGTATATAAATGAAAATTAATTATTAAATAACTTGTATAGCTACATTAATAAAATTTGGTGTATGTATTAGAATTGTGCATAATGTAAAATGCTTCAAAATAAAAATATTAATTTGTATACAAAATTATCTGAGAAAATTTACTAAAGTTTCTTACATATATATATAATGTGTATAGTTTTCTTATTATCAGATGTGTGATGTGTGAGAGATGATACACACTTAAATCATATATAGGCAACATTCGATGTAAGGTTAAAAACAAGTTTATATTTGAAAAATAGCAAGTAAATGAGTCAATTCAGTTTTTCGTGCTTATTTATTCTACAATATGCTTAAACGTATTAAATTAGTTACTTAAAAATAAAACATTTTACTTTTAAAAATATTTTTTTTTTATTTTTTTAACAATCAAGAAAAGCATTTGAAATATCTAAAGGTTATAATTAATCTCTTACATGATTAATTTACTTGAGAGGTTCAAAATGCACAATTTATTTATAAGTACGAAGAAAAAAAATCAATATTCCAATCTCACTGGCTCCATAGAAAAATGATTTCTGAAGGGAAGTCGTACAATTAGTTTTGTTATTGTACTTTCCCCATTTAAATATATGTTAATTATAATTCGCAATCTATTGCTATCAATGGGAATTTCTTCCTATTGATTAAAAGTGCAAAGTATATAATATAATATAAAATATGTAGCAATGATAATAATAAATATACTAAAAATTTGTCCTTAATTTCATTATATATTGGACGTGGCACAGAAAATGCACAATATATTTATTTTACTTTGTGTTAAAAATTTATATTATCACACATTATTCATAACATATCTATAGTTTCATGTTATATGTGTTAAATGAATACAAAATCAAAATAATGTTTAAAACTTTTCATAATCCTAGTGTTTGTATATCATTAATATTAATGTATACAATAAAACAATGTAATTAGAAAAAGAAATTGAAATTAAATTTTTGTGACGGTAGAACTGGAAAATAATTATTTTCATAAGATCAATCCAATTTAATGTCTACGATAAAATTAAGATACTACCATACTCATCTGTTAAATATGTTCATCATATATTAAATTCAATCTCAAATCTATATAATTCATAAATAGCAAATGAATTCTCATGTTGAATCATACGGAACATCAATATAAGAATTATTGCACTGAAAATTCTATCTATTCTGATAATTACTAAGGTAACTGGATGTCATATAATTATTGACAAAAATTTATATACAACTGAACCAAGATTGATTTGTACACTCGAATAGATGTAATATTTTTCATAACACTAAAATTCATATATATAATATATATATATACACACAGATGTGTATATATTCATATAAATATATATATATATATTTAGCGCTAAATCAATGTCTAATATATTGAGGCATTAGAGAATTCTCGATAACATAAACATTAATATACACAGCAAACATAAAATTAATTTAATAATGTTGAGCAGTCAAATTATTATTTTCTTAACATGAATGTCAACATGGTGGTAAGCTACTTGATGCAGTAGTATCGATTGTCGTAGAAGTAGATGCGACTGTTGCTGTTTTATTATCCGTTGTTAACCGCCTTCTTGCAAACATAAATTGTTCCATTAATTCATGATGAGCTTCCAGTCGTTCAATGCAATGTAAACACGCTGTCTTTGGCAGAGGATCATTCATATTCACCTATGTTTGAAAAATTATGTGAATAAAGGAAAAACTATGAAATTGTGAGTTTTTACAAAAACTGTTCAAAAAATGCCTAATCCTTTCAAGTAAAATTCGAAAATATGAAATTTTACAAAATATTGATATTGAAATTTTAACCAGTGAAAAATTTAAAATCTCACCGTAATTGGAAGATACGCGTTAATTTTCTCAGCGAGTTTCATTCTTTCTCCTTCTTCTCCGTATATATGTATTACAAACCGATTCATTTTACTACATAGCCTGCATATGAATCCCGTAATAACAGCTTTATCTGTGCTACCCATTTTCTTTGATTTGCGGTTAGGGTAAATATCCCCGTTCGTTTCGATACGTATTTACTCACAATGCAAAAACAGCAATAAACTATTAAATATTTACGTTTTGATTAATTTTTAAAACCCAAAACTGAGTAAAATGTCTTATACCAATCTTGCACTTTGTTTACTAAAATTCGTCGAAATACACTGGCCTCAGGCCCCACAATATCAAAAGTATACTTCGAACTTCGAAGACAGTGATCGTACACATATCCTGGATCGGTTCGAAACGCCCGACTGCTGCAGTGTAACCCCGCTGAATCTTGAATTTTTTTTAAGAAAAAATTATAATAATTGATATCTTTTTATCAATTTGAAAATGATCTTAAACTCATAATAGAATTTCATGTAAGAATTGTTCGATCATTCCAACGAGTACTTCGATTCTAGTGAATAATATTGGATTGACTTAATTTTTAGTTTCATCGTAAAATTTATAAATGTAGGCCCTCGAAAAAAATACCAAAGACATTGTTTTGATCGTATAAAGTGTGTAGGAAGTAAACCGAATTTTTTTAGAGAATTCCAAATAACAACCACATAAATACACTTTCACAAGATTTCCTCTTGTTTGAATCATTTTAATAATTCTAAAAATTGTTATTCATACGATAGTAGTATTCGAAAATAAAATAAAATATTCATTACCACATTTGTTTGGTATAAATCTTATTATTTTGAAACATACAGTTGGATATTTCGAATTATTCTATTAATAATTGAATAATTGAAAATTATTTATTGATGACATTGTTTAGTCATTTACAGTATTATTACATTATTAATAATCATTCTTGGAGTGTTTTATTCACCTGAATTAACTGAATGATTAGATTTTTTTCTTATTTAAATTTAAGTGATTGATATTCTCTTTATTTAAAATTCCATTTCATTAATGCTAGATGTAGAATGTATTATTTGACAAAAAATTCATTTGAAGTCAACCTCCTTTCTGTCAAAAGGCAAATGTCAAAACCAAATGTATTTTAGTAATAGTATAAAATTCAATTGTTATGAATTACAGCGCCTTCGAAACAGAAATTGAACTAAATACTCTACTGTATGAGACGCTATTCCGGTTGCCATGACAATACATACATCAGCTGATCGAACAACTTTCAATAAAAGACATTCACCCGTCGTTATTTGTGCTATATTGAAATAATAAATTCTAAGTTATAATCATAATTTTATTGTTCCAATTTATCATATAATCAACCATTTGATTTAAGTATTAAACGATCGCTACAACAAAAGTAGCGAATCAGTTTAGGTTTGATTTATAGAGGGCGTGGAAATTCTCGAATCCAAAAAATGAACAAGTTTCAATTTTTTGTGCACTTTCACATATCAATCTATGGGCTATGGGTTCGTTAAGTTGCAAGGCAATGAACCTTTAATTAAATTACCCAATTGTAATGTACGACATCAAACATGAAGAGAGAAGCAACATATACGAAGTGTGAAATGTTCAACTTAGGATAGCAATACGATTGCACTCAGTTTCTCTATTGTATCGCCAATTCTGTGTCGAAATCTCATGTTTTTAAATCGTTTTAAGAATATAAACATTTATTCCAAAAAAACAAATAAGGAAAAACAATTTATTCATTCTAATATCAATGTATGGTGTATATGTTACTTATTACGATGATTTAGTGTCTTCTTAAACGATTTATTTGATATATGTCAAATTTCACATTGAGTAAGTGATTTATTTGTGACATCATATTTTGAACGATATTGTGATCAGTGGAGTCATATTTTTGTGAAAGGTGATCGTGAAATGCGGTAATAGTGATGCGTTTAAAGGGGAAAAACAATACTAAATCATTCCACAGTGTTTACAAAGTCCTTTCTCGTTTATGTCGTAAGTTGACATTTTTTCTCATCCATAGAAAGCATGATGTTGTATTTCCCAAAAATTATGATTCGATTGAGTCAGATACTCAAAAACCATCACTGTGTATTGTGTATTACAGGAGTGGTTGACAAAGGACAACTGGATGGTTTCATGGCTGATGGTGCAGTACCACCACCAAAGAATGGCAATAATTCTAGCAATATGGGGTTCACAACACAACCTGTTAAGCAAACAACAAATGATTCGAATACTTTTTATGCTGTAGGACAGTATGCTCCCAAAGTTTTGAAGAACTTAAACAATCAAAGATTAAAAAATCAGTTCAGCGATGTTGGTCTTATTGCCGGTGGTACAGTTATTAGAGCACACAGATCAGTATTGGCAGCTGGGAGTGCTTATTTCAATGCTATGTTCACTAGCGGCCTTGTGGAGGAAACACAAGAACTAGTGGAAATTCATTCTATATCTTTCAATATTTTATCCCAATTAGTTGATTTCATTTATACTGGGAATATAGAAATTACACAAGACAATGTTCAGGAATTGTTTGCTGCTGCTGATATGTTAGAACTAGATGAAGTAGTGTCTGGGTGCATTACATATCTAGAGCAGCAGTTACATTACTCCAATGCCCTTGGAATTTATAGGTAAAATTTTTCTTGAAATTTTAATACCTTATATTTCGAACATTCAGAAATTGACCTTTCTATATCATTTTAGGTTTGCAGAAGCGCATAACAGGTTAGATCTTTTGGAAACTGCCCTACGATTTATTGAAGTCAATTTTCCACAAGTATCTTTGGAAGAAGAATTTTTGGATTTACCGAAAGAGCATGTTATGAATTTTCTTAGTAGTGATTATATACACATTGATACAGAATTCCAGGTTTGTATAATTTTTATAAGATTATATTATAATCTTTATTTAATTTATAATAAATTAAATTCGCCAATAGGTCTTCCAAGCTGCATATAATTGGATTGTACATGACATACGTGCTAGAAGGTGCTATGTGTTTGAAATACTGAGTCATATAAGGCTGAGATTGTGCTCTTCAGCCAGACTCGAACGAATCATACTTGAATGCAAAGATGCAAGTCTCATAGTGGCTCTGCGTTCAATTCAAGAGGATTTAACATCCAACAAAGGCTGCCTCGTTCCTCTTCATACACAGCCTAGATTTTGCGCCAAAAAAAATATATTAGTTATTGGCGGTTCAAAGCGCGAACACGCAGCCGATAGTTGGGGACGTTCTTCCGAAAGTACTTACGAAACAATTGAAAAATACGATACATTTACAGGGTATATATATTCTCAAGATTTATTTTTTATTAACAACATTTTAATATTATGAAACATTATAAATTGAAGTCGATTTTATTTCAGTGTATGGAGTGAAGTAGCTCCTATAGTTATAGGTAGGATATTACCGGGTGTTGCATTACTAGATGGTAAAGTTTACGTTGTCGGCGGTGAACTTGAATCATGCATCATCGCCAATTGCGAGTGTTATGATCCACGTGACAATGTATGGACCTCGATCGCTTGTATGGAAGAGCCCAGGTGTGAATTTGGTTTATGTGCCTTGGACAACAGTTTGTACGCTTTCGGTGGATGGGTAGGCGAAGACATTGGCGATTCAATTGAAATATACGACCCGATTAATAATACCTGGACATTGGATGGCAAATTGCCGGAACCTAGATTTAGTATGGGTGTGGTCGCTTACGAAGGTCAGTTAATTTTAAGAAAGGTCAATTTTACGAATGGTTAATGAACTCGAATTCTATTTGAATCTTATTTAGGTCTAATATATGTACTTGGAGGTTGCACACATAACAGCCGTCACCGTCAAGATTTAATGAGTTATAATCCAGTAACAAGAGAGTGGAACTATTTGGCTCCTATGTTAACACCTCGTTCGCAGATGGGAATAACTATTTTGGATGGTTTTATTTATGTTGTTGGAGGTACAAACAAGAATCAAGAGATCTTGAAATCAGTCGAACGTTATTCGTTTGAAAAGGTGGGTATATTTTTTTAAATTTTTACTACATCTTACAATATGTTCGAGATTTTCCCTTCAAACGTAATTTTTCCTTTTAGAATGAATGGAGTATCGTTGCACCCATGAAAATGGGTCGTTCCTATCCTGCTGTAGCTGCCGCTGATGGACGACTCTACGTTATCGGGGGCGATCAATACCAAGAAATCAATTTTTATCGAACTCAAATTACGATCTCAACAGTTGAGTGCTACGATCCTAATTCTAATAAGTGGCATGAATGCGCTTCATTGCCAACGAGTCGAGGCGAAGCGGCTGCCATAGTCGCACCATTTTGATCAAAATTCCTTTTCTTATTCAATTTACACTCATAACTATACGATTAATCATTTATTTATTTAAAGTTCCTGATTATAATTTAAGAGAATATCATTGTCGAAAGACAAAATCTAATGCAAAGAAATTACAGAATAATTCATCACTTAACAATTGAACTGTTGTATGAATTAACTTTTGTTTTACCTGAACGAAGACCGGAGAAGTCTCAAAACTAACTTTTCATTTTGAGTAAATATAACAGTTGTTGAAATGTATAGTTGTTTATCAGTGAAAAATTTATCAACAACATTGTGAATTCTTTAATTTACAAATACCAACCACTCTTATATTGCATAGTCATCAACCAAAGTTAACGAATACAATACACATATTATTGCATCGTGATTTATTATTTTATAACATAAAATATACGGGAGTTTGAAAATTTAAAAAGTATTATTACATAACAAGAGCGTTTCAAATAATAAATAGTAACAATCGTAATATCTATCGTCATATATCTTTATTAGTTATTTTGTAATTTTTTTTCACATTATAATATGATATTTTATATTGCTTTGACAAGAATTTTAAAATAATATAAAATTTTTTAAACGAAAATTTAACTATAATTATTTTTAAGAACTTTATTTCAATAAAGTTGAATAACTCATTGATACATGTAGATTTTTCTCCGTATAAGAAAATTTAAGTAATTGAATTGTTCACTCATTGTCAGAGGAATCTTGTGCTCGTGGAATAACATTATCAAACTCACTTTTGATAATACAGCCGTGTAAAAAAAATAAAATTAAAATCTGAATACCAAAGCTTTTTTCTAATGGAATAATGTAAAAAATGATTGTATATTTTCTTTATATTGTGTTTCTATAGAAATTAATTTTTCTGTCAGCATTATCAAATTTTTTGATAGTTTATTACACCGCGTAAATACTACAATATTTTTATTGTAACACAGCACTGAATTTATTTCGAATTGTAAATTGTAGAAATATCTACACATTTAATTCTTGACTGCTAATACTTTGCCTAAATTGATGCTATTCAATTAGTAAATGTGAGTTTCTAGAAATACAAATTATTATTGGATAAATAGATATTAGTATAGTAGACCAGGCAGTCGAAAATTAAAAAAAATATTATCATAATACTTCCAACACATTAAATCACATTAACACTCTTTGTCTATTTTAAAAGTTATTGAATGGAAGGCCTTTGTATTTAAATAATATTAAGGTAAAGCCATATCGCAGGAGAGCTCAAAATGTTCTTCGAAACTAAATACGTTATTAAACTGAAATATTCATAATATATATTTAACAGAATGCAAATGGAGGAATTGTATAGATTTTACCATGATAAATAATAATAATGATAATAATTGAATGAAATTGTAAGCTGAAAATTCGCACTCAAATCATGGTATTCAAAAAATCATAATTAATGTCGGTTTTATACATAATAAAAAGCTCAGTAAGTTTCAACGTGTAAGCTTAACAGTTGCTTAATATCGTCTAAATGTTGATGGAAATGAATAATGATTGAATTGTTAAATACTCAGAAATATTTAATATACTTAATCTATAAGTTGCAGGATATTGACGTTTTACACATTAATATTATATAGCTAAATATAACATTATGTTACAAATATGTAATAAATTTTTTCTGGACTGAATGTCGATATTCAATTTTCACCCATTAAACGGCTTTCAAAACGAAAGAGATGGAGAAAGAGGGAGAAAAAGCGTGAAAGTTTATCAAGTAACTGAACATGCAGTTAAGTTCCTGATCAGTTTTTTATTAGTACTACTTATTCAAAACAGTTGTGGCTCGATGTAAAAGAATTCGTGTCATAAAAATTATAAATTCCTATATAGTCAATTTCATATCTTAAATAATACAGAAATAAGTTTATGCATATTCAAAAACAAACATCTGTGAAGTTTTTAATCATATTCAAGATATACTTTGTGAAGCAGTGTCATTCTAATGATTACAAAGATGAACTAAACTATAATATACAGATTGTACATTGACTTTTTTTTTCACAAAACGTAATCTAATTCGTACCGTATGTATTGATTCTTTGGATCATTCATAATTCGCGGGTATCCAGCAACGAGCGCATCTTGTCCACCAATGTATAAAGAGTTATAAATTTTCCAATAAACGTCACGAACTTTACGGGCCGGATGGAATAATCCCTGTTGAAAATAATTCATTGAAATGTAATGATTTCATTTCTCAATAATATAATAAAATCATACCTGTAGAGTATACTGCAATATTTTTATAGGTCCAAGAGCAACACGTAGACCATCTACAGCATCCATGAATGCTTGCACTAAATGAGGAGAGGTTTCGAAAACATTGGGCCATACATGGTTGAGCAAGTGTATCAGCGCGTCTTCACAACCAAACCCATAAACCCCAAGCGCCATATGTTTTATTGCAGCACACGCTGTTTGTCGATGGACTAAATCTCTGAGAATGCGAAAAGACGAACTGTATTTTTAAATCATTCAAATTTATGTGCGTAATCGACATTGTTTAAATTTATTACCTATCCATTAGGGCATCTTCTAATAAAGGACTCACGGCGTAAATGTAATCCTTTCCCATTTCACCAATATATTCAAATAAGAAAGATAAAGATTTTAATACGCCATTCTGGACATTTAATTCAGGTACTCTATACTCATTCATTAACGCAGGTAAAACTGTAAATGGGCTGCATGTTTCAGCAACTATAGCAATAGCTACTGTTGTACAGACACGATTCTGCCGTTCTTGCACTTTCAAATTATTAAGAAGGGTAGCCAGGACATCGTGAGGTCTGACAAAGTGAGAAGCAAATAAAAAAGTAAGAATTGTACTATTAATACATAATAAAAAAATAATTAGTGAATGTTACCCAATAGCTTTAGCGATGTAACCAAAAGTATTCACCGTAGCTCTTCTGATTGCTTTCTTATGTGCCTTGAGCAATTCTAAAAGTTCAAAACATATCCTCATCCATTCTCTGGCGGATACATACTCTGGTCCTCTGTCGGCTATTCTGCCAACAAGGTCTATGCAATTTTCTTGAACCTGAAATAATAAAAAATTAGTTGAAATGAAAATATCAATCAAAAGTCATTAGTAAAATCTCTACAACCTTCTCGTGTCTGTTTTTCAATATTGGTGTCAAACGCGGTAATAAATCTTTGATTGGTGGAGTCATTTTCGTCATTCCAATTACGTTCACAATAGCTTTCAAAGCTCCCAATATACTACCTAGCACTTCGGGATATTCTTCTCCAAGGTATTCATAAAGTACCACACCTAAATGGCCCATTAATTTTTCCTGAAATAAATTTGTGTTTTGAATTATACCTTTAATTATTTCTTATTAAAATAAATACTAAAAAAAATTTTTGAAATACCTCTTGACAAGTTTTCATAACAACCGCAATACGAGATATTAAATCAGCAGCTTGTTGTCTGACTTTAGCAGATTTATTGTTCAGTCTCCACAAGATCGTACCGCATATCTGTGGTAAATAAGCTTTGACTCTTTTTCCTAACGTGTTGACAATAGTTCCAAACCCATTTAACATTACGACATCCTATAGATCCCAAAAATTTTATGAAGATAAAAATGAAACCATTTTTTTTTAAATAAAATAAAATAATTGTTTATACTTCGGTTGTCTGCTCCTGGAAGGCATACAGAATACCATCGATAAGTTGTTCTTCCAAACGAGAATCAACGTCGGCAGCTCCCAAATTACCCATTATTTTCTCTATTGTTTCCATGACCATTTTTCTGTACTGTTCGTTCTCATCCTTAAGATCATCGACTACTCTGTTGATAATTTCGGATGCACCGACTTTATTTGCTATTTCGACAGTTGTATCTACCAACTGAAAAAAAAATTATGTCAATTTTATTTCGAGTTGAACATAACATTAAATAATTATGATATATACTTGTCTATAATTTCTGCGATCTAAAGCCATACGATGATTCCAGAAATGCTTAAAGAAATGTGGAAGAATTTCATCTTTTATATATTGAGCTTCCACACCATCAGTACCGCAACATTGTTTAACGACCTAAGACAAAATTTGATTAACGTTGCATAATAATTTTTTAACCACGTACTTTCAAAGTCTTACCTTCAAAACAATTTTCTTCATTTCTTCGTCGGGGGATTGAAATTCTCGAATGAGAATCAACATTACTTCACGAGTATAATAATTAGCGTATTCAGCGTCCATCAATGGGATGAGGTAACCAATAGCTTTCAAAAAGGCAGCTAAACCTTTTCCTCTGTGTGTACGTATACCTTTCCAAAGAGGTTTGAGAACAGAATCGAAACTCTCAATACCGTATGGCGTTGCCGCTTCTGCCAATGCAGCGATAGCTAACGCAGTGATAGTACGAACCTTTTGTTGTTCATCCACCAAACCTACGAATTATTGTTATTATTAAATTTCAAAATATTAGGATGGTACTTATGACAAAACAAAAATTCTTACCATGTTCTATGATTTCTACCAAACTTTTCAAGTGCGGTAAAATCGCACAACCCATTAGGATAGCTATTTGCTGAACAATTTTGATACCAGTGTGACGAGCTTGCCAGGATTTTTTGCTGCGACATACGGCTTTCAAAAAAGGTAATAAGGAAGGTATACCAAGAGCTGATGCTACAACAGCGAAGGCCCTTGCTGTTGTATTACGCACGTACTCGTCGATGTTATCAATATCTGGTCTCATAGTCGAGATCATAGTGGCCAAACCAGCAGCCTTAGCCAAATTTGAGATTATCTCTCTACCTTCAACTCGAGCATAGTAGTCTTCATCGATCAATAATGGTTCAATCACAACCAAAATCTATAAAAAAAAAATTTAATAAAGAAATTCATTGAAAAATGTGGAATTCCATAATAAAAATAATTATTACTAATTACCTTGTGCACATATGGTCGAACCAAATCATCAAGTTTATACAAAATGCGATCGATTACTTTAACTAGCAAATGCCGTTCTTGATCTTCTAAAGTAGGAGACATAAGAAGAGGCAGAATCTGATTGAATAAAGGACCAGCGCCAAATTCTCTTGCTTTGTCGGTAATTTGTCTTAAGGCTGCTTTTCTCATCGGTGGTGTACCATTTTTTATTTTTAATAACAATTTCATAATTTTTCTTTCCTTTTGTTCCTCGGGACTAAGTGATTCTTCATCAACATCCACCAAAAGTTTATCGAAATATTGCGCATCTTCCGGCTTCATAAATGGTAAATTGCCTTTTGGCTGATTGTCAACAAATTTTGCGCTCTTGTCTTCCGTTTGTATGAAGAACCCTTGAGGCGTTCCTCCCATAGGCGTTGGAGTTGCCGTGAGTTTTCTCGCAGGTGTACGTATTGGAATGTAGCCTTTATAAAGGTTATTAAATTATTTCATTGCATTAATGACATCAATTGAAATGAGAAAAAATTACCAGCTGGTGGTTGCAAAACTTTGTATCCTGGTGGAAATAGGGCATCCAACTCGTCATCCGAGAGTGGTCGATTTCTTTCGTCGATCTCGCGTTCCCAGCGATAAGCTTGTAATTGTTCTGGTGTCATCGACATCAAATGTCCGGGTGTCGGAGTCGCCAAACCCATCGCTTTCGGACCGGTTGGGGTTACGCCACTAGGAGTCATAATAGAGGATTGATGCGGTGTTGCTAGTGGAGTGGCTGGGGTTTGCGGTGTCATGGACCCAGGTGTTTGATTTGAAGGCGTCTCATCCCAACGACTTCGTCGTTTACTAGCTGACGGTGTTGGTGTTTCTTGAATTATATCACCAACGACTCTGTCAGCTCTCGGAGTTTCTGCCCACCCACTTCCATGGCCAGGCGTTTCTAGAAATTAGAATTTTAATGAATATGTTCCTCTTTTAATAAACTAATTCAATAGATTATATCTTAAAAAATTGAAGGAATCATACCACGTTCTGTTTTAGGTGTTTCATCCCATCGGTTCCTTCGCGTAGAAACTGTTTTTTCATGGGAAGGTGTTTCGCGCCCAGGTGTCACAGCCCCTGGTGTTGCATGAGCTGGAGTCGCATCCCACATTCTTGTGCTGACGCCCGGCGTTGCGCCCGGAGTCTCTCCACCTTTACCATGACCTGGTGTCTCATCCCATCTAACCGCTGCAGGTGTTACCTGAAATCAGCAAAATTGTCATGTATGGCAAATACTAAAATTATGTATTCTTTTATAAAACTTACATCCGCGTTTTCCCACGACGTAGGTGCTGTTGAAGGTTTCTTCGGAGTTGGAGCGTCGTCCGTTTGATCCCATCGGCCTCTCTTTTTAGGAGCCGGTTTTGGTTCTCCGTTAGCTTTAAGAGTACCATCCTTAGCCTTCTCTGCTAATTTTTTACGTAGCTGTAAAAATAATAATGCAAAATTCTATGTAATACAACGAAAGGTATTTAGGTAATAGGCTTCATTATTATCGAGCAATACCTCCGTTTCTTCTCCTTTAATCATTTGCTCTCGCATAATCTCAGTATAAGTTCGGGAACCGACATCTGGAGTTTTGCCACCTGAAATCAGGAAACAAACGTCACGCAAAGCGTAACCATTAGACACTTTTTCAGAAATGCTAATTTTCACAAATTTTTTTTTTCATTTCTTTTAAATTTTTAACCAGACCTATTCATTTTACGATAATGTTCATGACTAGATGCCCTTGAAATACCGATATTTCAAGTAAGCTACTGTATCTGCTCTCTCTGTCTTTCTCTTGATTCACTTAGAATTGAATTATATTATGAAATAGCGTCACGATCCATGATAAGCTTTGTTTTAAATAATAAATGTTTTTAGTAACAGATTTAAACATAGAGAGCTGTAACAGTAGGTGGCATATATAATACGTACGTGAAAATGAAGTGCCATAGGGAGCATTGCCCTGCTCAAGTCTTCCACATTGATAAATACTTTAGCCATCTAAAAATCAACTCATTCTTATTATTAAAATTATTTGCTCTCCAAGCCATTCATACTAACAGTTCGAATAAACATCCTTCTAAAATCCACATATGATATAAGGACACCTTGATTATTGAACATGTAAAGTATTTAAAATTAATTTTTCTATGATATTTGAATATAATTTAACGAAAGACTCCTTATATTATATGATAAGATTTTTGTTATCATTGACAATTCATTATCGCTTAACCTTCGATACTGTATCCATTGGTAAGCAGGTGATTCCCAATGCAGAGACCATCACTAAGAGTGGGAAAAAAACGATTACATTAGTAAGTATTGGAAAGAAAAACTCATTCTCTCATACCATTCATTCCAGTTCATTAATTGTATTCACTTCGAAATGTAATCTAAATATCATAAGCAGAATGTTGTATGTGTGGATTAATAATTTTCTCACTGATACATAATACAATTGAAAATGATTTATGATTTTTGATGTGAAAAAAATTTTTTCGAGAAAATAACATGTGAAAAATAGAAATTGGTTCTAATGTAACATTATAAGATAAATATATAGGCATAAAACCATGTAATGAAGTATATTTTACCAATATAATAATCTAAGAATATTATACACTATCTACGAGAATTTTAATATTTCTATCAATTCTCTTAATGCAAGTAACATAGATTATTATATTACATCACAGTATGAAAAAATGATTTCATAACAATGTATTTTTCTTGTTGTTACCTGATAACATTTTATATTATTTTATTGTCAACAAGAGATACTAACCTTCTGCAAAAGGATCAACTCGTTCTGGGGAAATGATCATACGACGCCTTTTCTGCCTATACTCATCTTCTCTGTCAGCTATTGTTGGTCTTCGCCGATCGGCAAAGGGGTCATAATCTTTTTCGCTCTAAAATCAATTGAATTGTTATCTCATCTATATAAAATTGAATTTTATTTGAGAAAAATGTACAAATATAAATATGAATACCTGAGCGACATCATTAAGTAATGCTGCTGGAGCAGTGTATCCAGGTCTCTTGTTAGAAGTGAATGAGCTTGGTTCATAATCTTCATCCTTAAAAATTATACATTTATATTATATTATTTAATATATGTTTTTTGCATTCAATAACTACCTCAACTTCGTCATTAGCTGCAATCGATGTAACATAACCATCGTATTTGTTATTACTTCCATCGTAAATGTCTTGATCGTAATAACCAGTTTTTCCTAAGCCAACTTGATCATTTTCAATAGTTGCACTCTGTACATCTTTCTTTTTGGCTTGAATTTCTCGTATTTTAGCTTCAATATCTGAAAGTAACATCGATAGTACCATTTAGTTCATAGGAGTGTTTGAGACTTGGTTTAGGTGAAAATTATTCTTTGTATATCCAAATATTTGTAAATAAATATGGTTGAAACAATATATTATTAGATGCTAGATATTCAAATGAGTGTGCAAATAAAAAGTAATGAAGAATATCGCATAATATTTCTACAAAATTTAATTGATCAACATAACCTCTCATACGACGCCGCAAACAACACGGCTAAAAATCTTGTCGAGTGTCATATCAACACATAATTTTAATTAATCAAAGGCACAAACCTTCATGAGTTCTAGGTATGGAATCCATTTCACACAAGATATTTCAGGCCAACGCGGGCCAATGTAGGACTAAAAATTCGTAACGTTGGAAATTATTAAATATTTGGAGCGTATTCGCAATAGTAGCAGAGAGCTGACATGAAACGTTTGACCCCGATGTATACAATATAAAGACTCTATTCGGCACGAAACTCCACTGATTCATTTTTAGACTAGTTCGCTATTTTACGCGGTATTTCTAATTTTCAAAACCGGACAAAACGATCGATCAAATTATTATCGAACATGTTTTCGATAATAATTTATTAATAATTATAAATAATAATTTATAATTTTAATAATAATTTATAAATAATATAAAATAAATAGTTTTTGAAATTTCACGCGAGATCCATTTACGTAGTTCAGAAATCGAATAAATCAAAAATGATCAAAATTTATTTAGAAATAACGTAATCGGGTTCGGGATAGTACTCCATTACTTACATATTTAAACAAGTACAGACGTGTACAGACTTGTTTACACTTTTTTTAATATTTTGATCAGTTGCATTTTTGAAATATTGTTTTTTAATTTCAGGTTATATTAAAATCATGCAGGTATTTCACAAATTTTCATTGCAATTACAAATACATAAATAGTTCGTTCTCTAATCGTTATACTTAACTTTGTAAACTATTCACCGTAAATGTACCGGAAGAGATTAATGATATATATCATCTATTTCCAATGAAATCGCAATGTTGAATTTCAAATAATTGTCATCTAATCATAAAATTTTTTCTTGTTCGTAGAAAATCTGGAAAAAACTTGACTTACGTAAAATGAACGTATGATTTCTATTTATGTAAAACTAAACGAATTTCCGATTTATCGATTTCTTGTGACTTCACGGAGTATTTTCTGCAACATCGATCGGAAAAAAGGATTCCCTTGAGAGTTTTATCTTCTGTTGGCGTTCAAGTAGTAAGAGCACTGTAATCTATCGTGCAATGACAAGCAGTCGAGGCTGTGCGTAAACGTGACTTAATCAATACCGGAAATACCGTTAGTCACACTTACTGTTAACAGGTACAAATTGTAATTAATATAAGTGATGCCACCAGGATTTACTCAATGCAATATTTCACAATACAAGTACGACGATAAAAACCTGTTATAAACATTAGGTCAATCGACCAGAGTTTTCCGATAGCGTGTTGTAGGAAAAATTAACATCGAAATTAAAACGAATGACGAGTTTTTCGATAAATTGGCCTAAGGATTGCGCAACGAATGATATTATTTCGTCTGCCATTAGGCAATCTCTCCACAGGATGATACCGTGATACGATGTATCAATGAAACATTGCGGCTCACGAAAGAGAAATTTTCGTCGCGTCGAGTGCGGAAATGCGAGAGCCTCGTTAGTCTCGGTCTAGGTAGTTCATTAAATTGCCGCTGATAATGTGTCAAGTATCGCATAAGTTCAGATACCCCTGTCCGTACTATCTCTTGCTATCTCACAAATTTCCACAGAGTCCGATGCATTTTTGTAGTATCTCCACTGACGAAAATACTATGAATTCACTGTTTTATGTTAAACAAAATCTCGTTAGGGTTCAAGGTTGGGGAATTCAATAACGAAGATTGCAAATTTTTCCCGATGAAGATATGTACACATGCATTGCTATAACTCCATAAATGTGTTTCCTCGTAAATCTTTAACAGAAAGATATTCGAAATTAAGAATATATGGTTAAATTTCTGTAAAACGCCCGATGAAAATATTATTTTGTGATTCTGCGAATACCCTCGATCGCAGCAAACACAGTTTGTTTACAGCTTTATCGCAATGCAAATAATCAATATTAATTCTCGACAGTAAATAAGCTGTTGTACCCTTGGTGTAGTGCTCATTCATTTGAATTTTCTTATGCACGGTGATGATAGATCTTTGTGAAAATCGGTAGTGTGCACATATTACAATAATATTTTTATTGAGCCACATTTGGCACAGTCGTCACTTTGTTACTCTGCGTTCGAATATATCTGTCGATTTTGTATTTGAAGAAAAAACGACAATTCGTAAAATAAGATTATTTACTGCATTAAATGCACAGAATACCTATCGGATTCATCGTTCTCCCATTTTAGAAGCTGCGAATAGCACGTTTTACGAACAAACGTAGGCATACTACGTAAGAAATACGGTGAATCTTCAAGGTTAGTATAAAACAAGTATAATTTTCTACGCGGAATTAGACGAGGAGACGTTAACGTCCCAAATGACCGGGGATAATGGGTTTTCTGTAATGCGTGATCTTTCATCCTCAAAACCGGAAGTGTATTCGATCACGCGTCGATTGCTTAAAAGCGAGAGTCAACAAAATAATTTAAGCAGAAGCTATATCTCACCTCCTTCTATCGTAACCTCAAACGAGCGAGACGCGAGCGTGTAGAGGGACTTTGAAATGCGCAAATATCATACATCGGGACGGGAGTATCCAGCCATTACACTACTAATAACAACTGAAGAGGAAGAGAACGATGCAATTTTCAAAGAAGTGAATAATGCTAAGTTGGAGAACGGAAAAATAGTGAATATTGTCGCGTGGCGTATAAGACGATAGCTCGATGTTCCTGAGAACAATTAATTGTTGTCAAAACATGTCTTTTCCATTACGATTATTTACCTAGCCTATTATTTTCAATCATATATTATTTTTAAATCGAATGGCGATACGAGTATCCTCCCTTTCTCTTTCTTTGCCGCTGCACATATTTTCGTCTTCTCCTTGTTCGATCGGGAATAAAGAAACCATCCACACGAACCGGCAGCATCGAATCCACCTTTTGTGCAGTCGATGAGTAAGTCAGGTCTTGGTTATCTTGTAGCACAAAGTGGAACGGCGTAAATGCAATTATACATCCGAGCGACGCAACGCGTTGCAAAATAGGCGCACGTAGATCACTCTCTGTTAGAAGCGAGGGCAAAAAAACACAGTCGTATAATTTTCGAGATTTCTTATATGGTGCGAGTTTGTGAGTGAGGAAAAATTCGCTATGCGATTTTCATTTACTGGAGAAACGTCGAAAGCTGTACGGGGTTTCACGGGTCTTAGAAGGAAATCAAAAACTAGAAATTTCGTATTTTTGACTATTTTAATCGACTTTTACCAATTTCTATTCATATGTTTATAAATTTTCCTATTAGAGTTTCTTGTAGTTCCTTCAATATTCCAAGAAAAAAATATTCTTCACATATCCATTTGAACAAAAAATAAACAAGGTTGTAAAACTGACTGTATAAGAATTGAAGAATTTTGTATTCGATCTTTTTTTGCATAGAATTGAACAAGTTCCCACCAATATCAAAGAAAACTCAATGATTTATGAAATATTAAAAAAAATGATTTTTACGTAGCTTTCTGTAATTTTTTTATACTTCCTAATTGGTTTTATGGGCTTTTGAATATTACGACTCCGAACAACGAAAACTCCCAAATAATGAAAAATTCGAATTTTCTAGTTGCCAAATTCAAAGTTAATGTGTTAGTCAAAAGAAAAAAATACGTTGGAGCGCTAGGTGAAAACAAAAACAGTACCGAATAGGGAGGAGTAAAGTACTCAGGTAAATAGGTGAGCAAAGGAATCGGGATGCGATTAACAGGTTGCATCTTGACGGAGAGAAAATTGTGTAGGTATACGAGCGAACGAAACGGCAAGAGTGCTCATGGAGAGCGAGCCTAAAGAGGGAGGAGAGAAGGAGGGTAGGGGAAGACAGAGCCAGTCGTCGTCGTCGGTCCGCGAGAGGCTTATCTGCCGAGTTTATGTATATTACGGTGGCCCGAGGCGGGAAGGCGAGCAGTCGAACGCGCCTCGGCTTCGTACAAACGCGGTACGCGCGCGCGCGCGGAAATTACGTACTTCAAGTGTCGAAACTGCCTCTCGTTTTCTAGTTTTCGTTTTCCTATTTTCCCTTTTTTCCTCCCATCACGCGGTAACGTACCGTTCGCGTTGGGAACAGTCACCGGAGCGGAGGGTGCACGTGTCGTCCGGTGTAAACAAGTTTCGACGCGTTTTCTCACCCCGGATCTCTCGGATCGCTCGAACGCGGGTTGTGTCTACGGAGCGTCGACAACGACAACAAAAACAACCGTGCATCGATCGTTCGATGTATCGATCTTCGTGAAAATTTCGAGATAATCGCAATGGCGACGATTGTTGTAACGAAAATCGTGCCGGCGCGAAAATAAAAGTAACAGAGGAATAGAAAAAAAAGAAGTGTTTGGACGCGCCGGAGCGTCGAGAAAGAAACGAAGAGCGCTGTGCGTTGATGAGGAGTGCAAAGTAAAGAAGCAATCGTGAGCAGGAATAGCACCGAGTTCTCAGGATGATCGTTATAGCTTGGTCCTTCTTTGTCGTGATATCGCTCGCGGTGGCGACTAACGAGGCTTTCCTGGCGTCGCCTGTATCAGGTAATTGTTATCGTTATAAACATGTACGAAATTTTCACCGCGTGCAATCTATCATAGCTCTCTCGAGTTCGGAAAGATAAACGTCGAAGCGTTCAATCACGTTATTAGAATCTGCGTTAATCCCGCTGTGAGATTATTGTTGGTTTAGTTTTATTTTAAATCTGACGATCTTTTCGAATCTCGGTTATTGTAATTTTTTTAAATTTTTCAACTACAGAAGATTTACACAGAGATGTGTATCGAATGCAAACTATTTGAATAGCGAATGTTTACGAAAAACAAGGATCAATATAAATATTGACCTTTTTTTTTTTTTTTATTTCATCGAACATATTGCATATGCTTTCGTATGTATTTGCCACTGAATTCTCGAAAAATCGTATCGACGTTCGATAAAACCAATAACAATACAGAGTTTTTACGAAAATCGAAACTGCGATTGAATCGAGCTCGGTCGTTAATTTCTGGACCGAACGGTATATATGTAAACCAGTAACATTTTTACATACGCTCGGGAACACGAGCAAAGCGAAATAAAATAGTTTTTCTCAACTGTAGAAACCACGCCACGTGGCATTAATCAGAGATGAAGAAACAAGTAGACATCTCGAACGGCTGTATTAATTTTTCAACACTTTCCGTGAATATTCGAGCGTAAAACGTCCGGGAATAAACGTCCGTGAATTAGACAAGATCTGGAATCGTGCGCCAATTCCTTCTCGAAGGAAAAAATTCAATTATAACGGTGCATCACGCTCATCGGTCCAGCCTCAATTATTCAAGAACGATCGATCGTACTCGACGAATAACCTAAACCAGAAGATCAAAATAACCTGTTTGGCGTGGTCCACAATGATCGTATTTTGCAACGCCGCGGTTCGTGTTTTATGACTATAAATACGTTTAGAGTACACTGATATGTAGTGAAAAAGAGAAAAAGCAGAGAGGGAGTGAGAGAGAGAGAGGAAAGGAACGAATTCAAAATGGATGTTGGTCGCGTAACCTAAAATTATGTATTGTCAAAGTTCGTATTTCCTCACGGACGTTCAGTGGCAACGTTGCCGGATTAAACCGCCCTCGCCATTGAAATATCGCGGATTTGGTACGCTTCCAGATTATGAAAATTATGGCATCGCGAATAGCGGGAAGGGCAAAAGGAAGGTAGAGAAAGTCGTTGAAAAAAAAATCAAACGCTCCTCTGTCTCGTGTACGAAAAAGATGAAAATATCGATTTAGTATTCTTTTATCAAGATCGAGCACCACCTAAGCGTTTCTCAAGAGTCAAAAATTTCGATCGTTTTTAATTTTAAAACGAGACGTAATCGTTCTTCACCGAGGCGCTATCAACTGATACGAATGAAAATAAAACGTCGTGGACAGAGGGGAATCCGTCCGTTTCGTAACGGTAATAAAGGATTTTTTCGTTCTTACGACCAAGTTATCATTGCAGAATGCGATTGCCACTTCAAGTATGAACGTTCGTGCGCTCGAAGCCGATATTCACACGAGTTCTAAAAGTGGATAGGCGAACGAGTATACTGAAATTATGTAGATAAATGACGAGAGACCATAGAGATTATAATTCGTTCGATAAGGTATTTGAAATTTTTCTCACTCGAATTCACGAGGACGGTACATGCGTACTGACCCTACGCAACTCCCGCCATTTTGACCGAGATCGAACTTGAAATGACCCGTCCGGTAAGAGAGAGAGAGAGAGAGAGAGAGAGAGAAAATAAACGACTTTATTTTCGCAGAAAATGAATTCATAGTTATACACGAACGTTTTGTGTGAACTCGTTCGTAAGCCAAGACGTTACTTGTTTATTTGAAATTTGTCGAATCGAAATAGAAATCACAGTTCGACAAAGAATGGTGCGTGAGAGTGAGAGAGGCTTAACTAGCGCATTTCAGAATTGGTTCTCACCATAAACGGGATTCGTCGGACTCATCGCTGAAAACAAATGGATCTTTATCATTCTTTACCGTTTCGTCGAGTAGAAAAATTAAAAATCCGCTCACGAAAGCTGCCGACCCGTCTCCACCTTTGTTCGACTTACGTTGACTCGAACAGCTGGAAAGTAGACTGCGCGTAAAACGAGCTAGACATTTTTTTTTTAAATGTCAAGGTCAAACGCTAACAAAGGAAATTCTAACACCCGAAATTTTTCGATTGACGGTCTCCAACGCACTCTACGCACGTGATAATTGCACGGACTCTGAACTCTTTGAATTTGTACCGTGTCCAACTGAAAATTATACAATTCGATTTAGTATTCGTGAAAAACATGAAAACGAGTGTTAGGCGAATGCGTATCGAGTCGGCGCGAGCAAATTCCACTTCGGTTATTGTTTCGAAAAAAAAGAGCAAGAAAGAGAAATATCTGGATGTTAATCACCGTCCGTTGAACCGTTTCCCTGTACGGTAACCGGGCAACTTGCCAACTGCCCTTTAATGACGATCCTCGTACGGAACAAAGAATAACCTGAAATGCAAAAAAATATACAATTTTGAAGAGCTCGAGTCGAGCCGATTATCGCGCTCGGAATCGAATATTCTTATTTCAACCGACGGTAAACACCGTATAGCGGATTTTTTAGATATTTCGTTGACCGAGGTATGTTTACACGATAGATAATCAAAGACGCGACTAAGACTTGACGAAAAAAATCGGTCGTTAGTCGCGCGAGCATTATCTCGATCGGTTCTCGGATTGTTTCGATTCGTCTCTCTCCGCTTCTCTTGCTACTCGAGCTCTCGTCTTTCTCTGTCCTTGGGGGAACTGAAGAGGCTCGAAAAACGCTACGATAAAACTAGTATACCGGTCACTTATTTATAGTACGGCAAACTAACCGGCGCTAGCACGCACACCGTTATAAACCGTTACAACCACTCACTCGTAACTGGGTAAAACGAAATTCTTTCGTGGAACGTTCCGAAAAATACGTTCGAGATAACCCAAACACTGTGACATTGTTCGGAACATGGAATTATTTTGTACTAGTTTTATCTTGATTTTTTTTGTCTTTCAAACAATTTTTAGTACTCACCTTTTGTCGAACGTATTCTAACTGTAAATACGTGCAGTATAATTTCTGGTAAAAAATATGTCCTTATCGTCACAGTTAAGCTAAGAGAGGTTCAAAAAACACTCGAAGCTGTCATTAGGAAAAAATGACTAATTTACAAGGTTATTATGAACCCAATATGGACTTGAGAAAACCATCCATAATGATTTGGGCATGAGCACAGTCGAGATAGGAGTAGCTTAGTTTGGTAAGAGATCTCTGATAGAAATTACGAAATCGGTGAACCTTTCACAGACCTTTCGGCTTACTCTGCTAAATTAACCACTCCAGCAAAGATTTGTTATTCAAAATGGAGCGTAATTTGTTCATCTACAACGAAAAATGTTTTCGAAGGACACCAGCAGGAATTGGCTATATGCTTTTTTTTATTCGCATCTCCCGTAATGAAATAAAAGGAACAAAATGTTGGATTTTGAGCTCAGCGAAGATATGACGATTTTTTTAATCTCGCATGATTATGCATTTCGCATAATTGCCTTGTTATCGTTCACGGGGTCATTCGATTTTCACTCGGTCGCTAGAATTTTCGAGATTAACATTTTCCAAATATATTTTTCCCGATAATTTTGTTTATTGCGAAACAATTAGATTAGAGAAACGAAGAAAATGAATTTCGTGTTCGTACGTAGCTAATGACAGAAATCGGAATGCGATTCGATACGATATTTCCGGTGAGTGGCGAGAAATCGAAATTTTTTTGGACTCTACACACGCACGCACGGGAAAGCGCCGTGCCACCAATCGACGAGTGCTCGATCGAAAAATTAAACTCCACTATAGCGTGGCTATTTGGCTCATCGAATCTCGCGCGAAAAACGAGTTACGAGGATGAAAAAAAAATGAAGCGTCTAAAACGTTTGCAAAGAGACCGTGGAACGCGAGTTGTTCCTCGAAGAAAAAAAGCTGCCGCTCGACAACGGAGCATGCACAATCTCTCGATCTCTCTTTCTCGCAAATACACAACTCCTCTGCACGTTTCGTTATAAAACAATGACTGGTAACGCCGCTGCGCGGGAAAAAGGACGTCTCAGCAGCACTCACGATAACAATAACCGCGAGCGGACTTGGCCTAGAAAGCGCACACGAGAAGGGAGCCACTCCTGGCTTCGATCGGAAGTAGCGAATCGAACGCATCGAAAATTGGCGAGTCGGTACGAAAACTGCGAGCGTTATCGCGAAAAATGAAAGGAGCTCGCGCCGATCGCTCGGTGAACACCGAGTCTCGCTTTTGTTTGCAGCTCGTATCTTAACAGTTGCGTCAGTTGTTTACTCCATCGTTGACTGATTTAATTACCCATTACCGGCAAGAGGGAGCGATTGCCTCTGTCGTTGACTAAGACGCGGTGAGCCTCCGCGTTAGATTGCCGCGAGCGCCGATAACGAAAGATTCGTGAAATTGGGATCTCTGTCCGAAACAAAATTTGAAACAATGTTTTAACGTTGTCAACCATTGATTACAACTAAATAAGTTTAAACGTATATGCGACGTGTGTATGCGATAGAGTCCGTTTTGAACCTAAGTTGAGGTTCAAAACAGATTTTTATTTTAACGTTTATGACCTAAGTAAGATGTTCTCGTTTGGACGCGGGTAACGAAAAACTGGTAAAATTGGTTATGTACGTTCAAATATCGTTTTGAAATTACTAATCGTATCAGGCTACAACAGTAAAATTTGAATTATTTATGTTAAGAAGTGGTCTAAAATTTTGTCTCTGGTGTTCTCTCGAGCGCGAATTTTTCGCACGGGTTCTATCGAGAATTCCATTTCCATACAATAACGAAGGAACGAGTTAATTTGTACGCGGGCTTGCGCCTTTATGGACATAACAGAGTAAATACAAGTGAGAAGCAATTCGAATTTACATCTGTAACTAATTTCCTCAAGGTGAGAGAATCGATCCCTTGCGTAATAATATTGGCGCACTCGAGCCCGCGATTTCAGTTACCGAGACCGAATCGAACAATCTGCGAACACGCGCCGCCGAGACAATAAGATCGCGTCGATCTCGCTAGTTAAAAGTGCACCATCAATAATATCGATATCTCTACTCGTTACGCAATTTTATCGTCTTAGCGGATAAACAATATTCTCACTGCATATGAAATTTGTTTCGGTGCAGAAAAAAGAATCATTCGTTAAAAAAAATATACAAAGACGCACTATGTTAATTCTCGAATACAACTCACGTGCGGCATCTTCACTGTGAATCATAATTCAGCCGTTATTGCGTACCGATAAAAAAATGTACCGGAGATTGTCGTGCCGCGATAACACTTCTGTTGGGATAGTCCCACAAAAAGGAATTCGACGTTTGAGAGCATTTTGAGCTTTTGAACTTTGGTAGACTCCTTTTATATTTTGAATCATAAATTTATTCGCATATTCAATTTTTCTCCTTGAAGCGAATCTCTTGAATATTAATAAACGGACGGGGCCGAATTATCTTATGAGATAGCTACATGCTTCCCTTCCATTTCGCCGTCGATCTATCCTAAACGGCTTAGCGATTATTAGCCAGCGAACTGGCCGTTTCCTCGGGCCGCTGCAGCCCGAGTACATCCCAGTTCCCGACCTCGATTTTACAACCCATCTAAAGCTTCCGTGACCAGATCCGAATAACTTTTTGTCCTCCCGATGCATGACTCGATTCTATTTGGATCGAATATTGCTCAACTCGTGATCATATAACAATTACGCGCGATAAAAATAATTTCTCAGCGGGCGAGATAAAATATGACGAATGTAGCAAATAATGATTCACGAGAAATTGAAGAAACTTGCATTACGAATCGATCATTCGAAGCTACACTTTAACGAGCCGATGAATAGTCATGCTTCACGTGTCAATCGGGCTTGATGCACGAGCTCTTTTAACGACTTGGCTAAACCAGGATGGAAAATTGCTTAGCGTACGTGACCGCGGCAACGTTTCGTTTTACGGCGAGCCCCCTCGGTCGAAGATCTGCACGCGACCTTCGAGTCGTTGAGCCGGATTTATCAGATTCCGAACTCGCGTGCTCTTTTTCGCAGAAACGAGGAAACTATCATTTCTCGTATATGAATGTGGCGTACAAAGGAACGTCAAATATTTGTCAACTCTTTACGAAACATCAGAACTATTTGGGTGTCATTTCCTACTCGATCTTTGCTCCGTACGCGATTCCAATTCCGTACGTATCGATACGCACGTGTTCGTTCGGTTATTCTATTTTTAAACACGCCGATGACGAGTCGCGATCGATAAAATAAAATGATCGATATTGGCAGGCGTGGCCTTCGTTGTTTCCTTATTTTCACTCCTCTCAAAATGAGCTGATCAATACGGTGAATTTACGGTGTTTTGTTGTTTATTTTAACGCTTATTTTTCTCTTTATAGTGCAGGCGGCGGCTGTGGCGGCGGCCGAGGCAGCGGCGACGGATTACGACGTGACGGGTCTCGAGAAGCGTCTGGCAACGAACGAGGTGACCCACCGCGCCGTCCAGGACAATCCGCCGTCCGTGATTAGGAACGAGTCGACAGTGCGCGAGGAGAATGGCCACCGCGAGACGATCTACGTGATCGAGTTCGAGTCCGAGTCGACCGAGAAGGGCGACGTCGTCAGAAACAAAGGAAAAGAATTTCCCTCTGGTTAGTTTCACCTTCGAAGTTTAATGTGAAGTTCTTGTAATGATTCTGAGTCGTATTTATCAATCTATATTTTTTGTATGTTTGTTGATTTGTGGTTCCTTAGTCGCGGTTTTCCCAAATACAGTATAAATACCATTTATACCGTATTGAATTCAATATTTACATTAAATAAGGTTTATAATTGGCTTCTTGTTCTTAACCACAAAACACCAGCTGGAAAACTTTTAGTTTCTTTTAGTCGTAAACTTTTGAATATAGCCAAAAATCGACCAAATTACAAAAAAAAGCAACTATGAAAGTTGATATCTACGCTGTATTTGGGAAAATACAGCACAATACTGAGAGACTAAATAAATTAACAAACATACAAAATACAGACTAATAAATTTGACTAATAATTTTTCGACTCGGGTTACTTTCCGAGAAGCGTATTCTTTGAACGAGAAAACGTTAGCTGTACGTTTTGATACATTCGCGATACTGTTGATCAACTAATAAGTATTTGACTTTCAATATACATGTTGTACCAGCAATAATCGTTGACAACTACAATGTACTCGTATGGTGTAATCATTTTAGTTTTCGACTGTCATGGAAAAAATTTTGAGTCACTCGATTAGTCACGTGTATTATCACAGGTAGCTCTTGACAAATTCTAGATTATTGACACGCGGCGTTCGCCTCTTACCCCGAATTAAATTCGGTGACAGTTGTACAAACATTGCGTGAAAATTGTTTTATTCCGTCGAAAAATGCTATTTTTCTTCTATACGTATAAGTCCGCGCTTCGCGAGAGATAATACAGCAATAATTTATTAATTACGTACATAATTGTCGCGAATTGTGCGATAAATCAGTTATTCGCGTCGCATAGACACGGGGTCGCGATATGGTAACGCCTCTGTATTAAAAATTGCAAACAATCAGTGCTCCCTCTCTTCCTCCTGCTCGTAGAATCGCGATTACGTAAGCGAGCGTTCATTTGAATGAGAAATAGTCGCGTCTCGAGCGAACCGACCCTTATAGATAAGGTCGGAAATTTTTCACGCTTCCGTAGGACCTCAATTTTCATTTTCAGGCTCTCTCGCTCTTTTTAGCTTCTCCCGTTACGCAACGAGAGACTCGAAAAAACATCTGCCTATCCTCCAAGTGTCACTGACCACGCGATCGCGTTCCTATTCAATTTTCTTTCATCTCTCTCTCTCTCTCTCTCTCTCTCTCTCTCTTTCTTTCTCCGTCTCCGTCTCCGTTCCCCGTCGATAATCGGGATCGTGACCCCTTCCAATTAATCGAATCGAACGTTATTTTTAGGATCGATCGATCACTCGGTACGTACTAATTTTCGCTGTTGATGTACCGTGTTGATTTCTTTTTTTATTCTCTTTCGTTGTTATCGATCGCTGTTCGTTATCAATGAAACGGGAAATAGACGTGTGAGTTCAACGAGAGTGAGCTCAACAGAAAGAGAGGAAGGGGAGAGTTGCGATGAATAAAGTATTTCGTGCTTTCCTCTGATAAAAAATAAAATTACTTTTATCTGTTTACGTTTTTGTATTCAAAATTCAACGGATTTTCCTTTTTCAACGATTTCCTTGTTACCGAATGAATTCCTATTCATCGATGTTGATTTCGTAATGGTTTAATTTCGCCAAGGAAAAAAATCGAGACAAGAAAAACGACGAGAAAATTTTCCGCTTTCGAGGAAGCACACCGAAAGGCCCCTCTATTCATCCCGTGCACATTTTTCGCGGAACGAGTCGACGACATAACTCGTCGTTACGTTTTACATAATTTTCCTTTTCATCTAAAAATTTTTTCGCTTGATGCTCCGTTAGGTAGCTCTCTCGATGAGGTATCTTTGTCTCAAAAACTGATTCGTTTTTGTTTTTTTCAGGAACGTCGGATGGTCAAAGTCCACTCGATCCGTGGTCGATCGTTTGGTACATCGGGTCCTTCGGCGGTCTCGTAGCTTTCTTCTTGATCGTGAGCTGTTCGGAGTGGTGCTGCCGTCGCAACAATGGCCGTCAGTCGGGTCCGTACGGGCAGCGTTCGGGCGCTGGTGGCATCGCTAACGCGGCAGCCAACGGCACGGCGAGCCTTAACGAGACACCGCCGCCGCCCTATCATCTCTTCGCGCCCCCGTCCTACGACTCGGTCAATTACGCCGACATCGTCGACAAATCGTCCGGCGAGAAGCTCGACATTTACGTGATATCGGTGCCGATACACAGGCCACCGATCGTCCAGCCGCCGGTCTAGAGCGAACCTCCCGACTGGTTTTATAGAAAGAAGAAAAAAAAGATAAACAAACAATCGTAACGATAACAATGAAAAAAAGGGAAAAGAATCTAGTCGAGCGACCGTTCGGAGTCGCGAAAACGAACTGAGCAATTTTTCTTTTTTTCCAAAAAGAAGGAATGGAGAGCAGCTTTCGCGCTCGCGAGCGAGCCAATTCGTTTCGCGAAAAGAACAACTCGTCTCAAGGACACGCGTGAGCGTTCGAAACGAGAAACTGAGAGCGCACGGCTATGGAGTGTCTGGTGCACCCCGATGTATACATAATATTCGATTTTCTCCTTCTTCCTTTCGATCGCGCTCACTGGGCTGTGAATCCGTCGTCGATTTTCGGTTCTCGAGTAGGCCAGACGATCGGTAAGATTAGAGCGTGAGAGAGCAGTTAGGGTATTTCGAGATTTTCGTTGTAAACTCGAATATCCGTCTATATAGGAATTTTAATGCGATCTATACTGCCGTCGATAGGGTTTTTCGAGTATCACTTGTAAATAACTTTTTTCTATTAGCTGTAAAAGAAATCAACACCGTACGTCGAGAGGAGATACTGTGAAATCGAGTAAAACCGTCCATATAAATATCGATTTGGCGTATATGGCAAGTTATTACAAAGGTTCATTCTACTCTCGTGTTCCGGGGTTTTACATTATCCGCGTGCGGTAGTCCATTTTTTAGCTTAAATTCGTTTATCGTAAGGAATTTTATCGAATTTATTATGGAACGCGATGGCTTGTATTGTCATACATAATTCGGTTATAGATAGCAATAATAATAGGAACAATTATTTCGTTTTTCCTTGCCTTATTTTTTATCGAATACAAGGACGTCGAAAAATTGTCTTCGGCACATTCGCAGTTTCATTTGTCGCCAATAAACTTACGCGGTACATTCTTTGTACGTTGATGATAGACAATGATACCACAGTTACTGCCACATATACATTCGTGTGCATGGGTGTGTGTGCGTGTGCGTGCGTTTACGCGAGATACTTCTTTTCGCGTGTGTTTACGAGAACAGAGTCACTTAGCGATCGTGAAATTCGACCACATATTTTTGTATTTTTCGAATCGCAAGATCATTAGTGTTGTTCTAATTATGCTATTCTCGATACGAATAAACGATGTGGTCCTCAAACTATCTTTAGCTCAGTGATGACGAATTATAGTATCACGTTACAAGTTATCTATTTTCGATAAAGAATTAAAATCATGATGTGTAAAATTATAAGAGACAAAAGAATACGTACAACATACGAATATTTTATTTCGGTTTTATCTATCGAAAAACCTAACAATTGATTTGCAGTTACAAGAGTAACCGATACCAATGGTATACTTACCTCTTTACCAAACTACATCGCGTATGCAGAATAGGATTAAATCAATTTGTAGATAATCGAATGAAAATTCGATACCATGCGAATTTTATTTAAATCGGTGTTTGTTCGAGAAAAAGTAAGTTTAAGAAAATCATTGAGCATTGTTGCAAATGTCATTTTCACTAATTTCAATATTCCATTTGTAAAAATTAAATAACTGTATCACGTCCAATATATTTATATAATTAAACGTATGATTAAGAGGAGAAAAGCGCTTTGAATTTACAGCAATATTGCTCTCATTGAATTTTACGATAATGACGACACTGTATTTTTTATACTTTTATACAAAATATTTATACGAATAAAAATATTTTAATTGCGAATAAAAGTCATTTTTCAAACATCTCTCTTTTTCGTATTTCTTGTGTGAATAAAATATAAAATGAGACGATTATTTTTCTTAAAAACAGAAACGTTACTTAATTTTCAAATCCCAGAGGACCCAGAGCACGACCTAAACACTGATCAATTAATCGCACTAAATATCATTGTACCCGTCTGTCAAATTCCATACATTTCATGTGGTTCAAAAAATATATAAAAAAATAATTATACTTATTTGACGTCAACGTGATGTTGTAGTTTAAACTGTTCGTGGTTTCGGCAAGAAATTAAAAGAAGGTATGTAGAGCGCATAACGAGTTTTGATACTATTGGTGAATTGACGAATTCTTATGTTTGTTTTTCGAAAGGAAATATCGATTCGAATTATAGAAGATAAAATGAAATCTCAGATTAAGTGATGAATTATTATTAAATTCAAGATGAAACATCATTCTTTATCGATACATTTTAAAAACATAACCTCACGATGGATTATTTAGGAGAAATAGTATTTCTTGGTATTGACACAGTAATTCTGGGTCTATGCTTAAGGCAATATTATCACTGTAAAAATGCGATTGGATCGGTCAAGGTGAGGCTAATTATTTTCATTAAATTTATTTTACTTTTATTTATAGGTATGTAACCAGAACAATTTGGTTATGTATCTATTGCATAAAATAATCCAACAAAATTTATTGTTAGCCTATGATAATTATTCCTAGAAAAATTCTAACAAATGATTACAGGATGCAAAATTTTACGATGTGGGTCAAGCGAATTTGGACCAATTGATCAATGATTGTACAGATAAGAAAACAGATTATGTTGCGATTAAAGGAGCTGTAAAATCTCTAGGAAAACCATTGCAAAGCTTAAAAACTCCTGATATCACAGGTGTTATACAGAAATTAACAATTAAAGAACATGTTATAGCTAGAAGTACAGCAGGATTCTGGTAAATATATACATGTATATTCGGAATACATTATGATACACATGAGATTATAACTTTTCTTGAATATCATACAGGACGGATCAAGAAAGAACAATTCAAAATGTTTTCAATGCAGTGTCCTTTGCTCTACAACATGGGCCACACAATATTGAAATCAATGACCCTCTAGCTGCTGATATGATCGATATGGATGTGGTATCAGATTATTTTGAACCTAGTGTCCCAACATTATCGGATCATATATGGGGATTTTTTACCGGTAGATACTTTCATACTGCTTAGTCGAAATTAACTTTTGCGTAATTTATGCTTTTATACTAGAGCTTTGTTTCATATTATTCATAACAGGAGTACGTCAGAGAGGTTTGCAAACCACTGAGGAGATGCTTCGTGAAGGTGCAATCATAACAGGTATAGGTGAACTTACAAAGTCACCAATAAATGGGGAAACACTTTTGTTACAAAAACCAGTGAATGGTACACCATTTTATTTGACAACTATGTCTGTAGCTTCATTGGTGAGAAAGTTAGACGATCGAAAAAGGGTATACAGGTAGGTTGCAGTTTATGAAAATTTTCATCATTTAGAATATTGCTTAAATTTAACTTATTATTTCTCTTTTAATAGATGGCTGTGTATTATGTTTGGTACAATAGGACTAATAACTGCTGGCATGCTTGTCAGACATTTTTGGAAAGTGAGAGAAGAAGAACGGTTAAGGAAAAAATTACGACAAATGTTAGCAATATCTCGTAAAGAGAGAAGGCAAAGAGTAAGAGACAGGGATCTAAGGGATGATCAGCTGTGCGTTGTTTGCCGAACAAATCCGCGAGAAATTATTTTATTACCTTGTGGCCACGTATGTTTATGTGAAGATTGCTCGGACGATATTTCAAATAGTTGTCCAGTTTGTAGGGCAACAATATCAGAAAAATCTCCAGCATATATTATTTAACCATTGCAAAGAATAAATATAAAAATTTAATATATTCCACCATAATTTTGTTGAATATATTAGAAATAAAATTTTCAATTTTTAATTACTTATTTTATTATATTTAAGTATAAGTGAAAAAACTATATATTTAAAGCAGCATTCTTAGCCGCCTCTGTCAGGTATTGTTTCACTTTACTAGTTTTACCAATCCCTAATTTTGGGAGTCCTTTGTTGAGACCTTCTAACAATACACAAGCTTTACATATCTCTTGACTCGAAACAAAACCACATCTGTTACAATTTCTTCTTTCAGGCATTTTAACGTTTCCTTTCACTTGCAATCGTTCTCCTATGAAACATGTTTATTTAATATTCATAGAAAATTTGACTTAAATACTACTTTTCTCATACCTGAATGTATTATGTCGATAATCGAAGATGGTTTCACTTTTTCTAAATCTTTTAAAAATGTTCTTGCGTAACCTCTGTAAGCATTTGGTGCAAAAATGCATTCGGTTGAAAAATAAACTAGTCGTTTGAAATATGCATACATTACAATCTCTTTTTCATATGCATATTTCAAAGGTTTGCAGCGCATAATAGAATCTTCTCCAGACTGAAAGATTGTAAATCATTTTAATCTGAACATCGTATTACAAAATTAAAATACTGTTGAGTTTTCTATTAGGTATTATACTTTGTATAACTCACAGTTATTATTGAAGTACATCTTTGCAATCTTGCTATATCTCCCCTTAAAATATTCATTAAAACTGTCTCAGCAATATCATCAGCATTATGACCTGTAGCTATACAGTCAACTTTTAATACCTGTGCTCCTCTATCAAGAGCCTGTCGCCGAAAAACTCCACAAAAGGTACAGTTATTTTTTCTACCAATCTATAAGACATTATTAGATAATCATGGTATCAAATTAAAATTTGATTCAGTATAGTAAATTATGAGAAGTGATCTAAAATTACCTGAGCGACAATTTCATCCATTGTCCAACCATATAGTTCTTTATAAGATAAAATTTTCAATGGAATACCATAATCGGTTTGATTTTGCTCAACAGTTTTCAAACTGTCATCACGGTATCCTAAGAAATAATAATAATAATTATTGTTCCTGAAAATCATTCATGTAATATAATATTAAGTAATTGCAAGAAATCTTACCAGTGATTCCTTCATCAATTGAAAGTAGAAATAAGTCGAGTCCATAAGAGTAACGATCGTTTAATAGTTTTAAAATATAGGCCAAGACAGTGGAATCTTTACCTCCAGATGCACCAATAGCTACTTTATTACCAGGAACAAATAATTTACCATTCACAATAGTATTATGTATTTCAGTTTCAAAAGCCCAAAAAAAGCATTCTTTGCACAATGCATTGCCTGTTTTTGGCCGCTGTAATTAAAATTATAAATTCAACTTGAGTATAAAAAAATATTAAAATAATATGACATACTTTAAGTATGGCATTTCTACCACATTCTGCAGAACAAGTGACAGGCATAATAATGATTGGTAAAAATCACACAGAAACTGAAAAGTTTTTGGTCAAGAATATATGTTATTTATTAATAACGTGGAATAATAACTGTCGTGAATTTTCCACGTGCACGTTGTTACAAATTTTTTTTAATCTTCAGGCTTCTCAGGAGGTGGACCACAAGGTTGTAGCATTTTCTCCATTAAGTTGAACCTCACACGTGCTTTGGCTTCATTCTCAGCAATTGCGAAAAAGTTTAAAAGATCATAATGTCCCATATAAGAACTACATGAGTCACGATGCTGGTTAACAAGCCATTCAAATTTAGTTGTATCAGCGTGTCCAGTGCCGATATATTTTGATTGCAAATGTTCTAACTGACTGTGTATATTATAACGTTCACCCATACTTCTATTTCGGTTTCACACAACCTCAATGATATTTCTTTGTAGATGAATTATATCGGTTACTATATTATTTGATAGAAACCCCGCAGACTAATTTTTCTTTCAATAATGCGTTTTATTCAGGATCATATAAAATTTGTTTGGCTTGGCACTTGGCAGTTAAGTTAGTATCTCATGGTGACCAACACAAAGTCAATGTTTCTGATTGGCTGCGGAAAAGAGAAATAACCTTATTTTTTTTTTTAAATTTGAAAAACCTTACTGACATATTTTTCAGCTTACAATCAATTTTTTAAAAATGAATTTTGAAAAATACCTAATTAATAAGTTATTCAAGTTATTTAATACATGATAAAATTTGTCCAAATTTCTGTTAATTTCTAATATGAACGTAAATCGTGACGTGGCAGCACCGAGCACTTGCTACGTCAAGCGATAACATTTCAAGCCACTGGTTAATGGCTTCTACTTTCTCGAGCTAGCTGAATGATTAAGCCAAATAAAATCCAAAGAAAATACATGAAACATGATGCATCGGCTAATCAATTTCTAAAAATATGATTATTTGAATGATATATTTTAAAAATAGACATACATTTTCATCAGATTTTATCTGTGGCATATGAATTATGTGTTTGAAATTATTGACGAAACGAACGTAACCATTACGAGCATCGTTCAACGGACCAGCCCCATGAAAAGGAACTTGATACTCCGTGTTACATCGCAGAATATACGTTGCATGTAAGTAAAATATCTCAAATTTAATTTTTAGTTACAATTGATCGTTGTGAGTGGTGTTATGTGAAACTCGGGCAACTCCCTTGCAATGTATTCATTCTGTAATGGCGGCTTTTATTGACGAAAGAAAAATGCATTCGTTCAGCGTTTATGTAAAATATTTGTTTCCGAATATTTGCATATTAAATTATTTTAATTTTGTGCAGGAAAATTAATATTGTGTCAATATTTATTATCGTTAATACGTTTTTTACTATGTAGTGTATCGTCACAATAAATTATATCGGTTAGTGTATTTGTGTTAGTGTCGTATATAGTGTACTATATTTTCTATGGCTTGTTCGAAAGTATTGAAAAAACAAGTTTATCATTATTTCATCGTGTCTGCTTCTTTTAATCATTAGCATAATCATAATTTCTATTTATGGTATTTATTGCCATGAAATGAAAATTCCTGATTTTCCAATTCAATATTTTTATTTATAAGAATAAATGAATTTTCTTGTGAATGTGTGTATAGCTTATTGCTAATCATGAACAAAGTTATGATTTTCCAAAATAAGTGCAAATTTTATATTGTTAGTAGGTGACATGCCTAGCAGTCGTGATATAGAGCGTGCTGAACGTAATGGAAGGTTTCGATCTCGAAGGAGAGGTAGTTCTAGTAGTGATTTAAATCGTCATTCATTTGAGCCATCCGATAAGAGACATCGGAGACATGGAAAAAACAAATCTTCTGGAAAAAAGAAGAAAAAGAGATCTAGAGATAAATCAACAGACAACATTCCTTCAGTAGCTTCATCTGTTGTTAAACCATTGGTAGAATATTCAGATGTAAGCAGTGAGGATTTGTCTGAACCTGAAGCAGGAGAAATTCAGTCTGAAGATAGCAGAGGCAATAGCTATACAGATGGCGAAGTACCTGATGCTGTACTTCAACGACGATATTATACTAGAAGTCCTAACCGAGCAATTGGAGCTTCGCCAATTAGTCTCTCTCCATCACCGCCGATGCCCCACAGGCATCCAGGTCGTCCATATTCTCCCACCACAGAGCAGCCAATAATGCATACAGCCTCCCCAGAGTTTGAAGAAGAATCTAGGCGTTACGCCAGAAGGAAAGAGAAGAAACACAAGCGGGAAAAAAAGAAGAAGAAAAGCTTAAGTCCATCTTCTAGTAGTGGTAAGAAGAAGAAAAAGAAATCTAAAAGACATTCACATAGCGTCAGTCCTCGGCACATCATCGATGACATCATTATCCCCACGGAGCGTGAAAAGTGTTCAGACAATTGGTCGGAATCACCACCGATGCCGTTGAAGGATAGCACCTCACCAATCTCACCAGCTACACCTCAAGAGCAAAGATGTCCGAGCGATATGGAAGTGGATTCGCCACCTCGCGAACTTCGCAACCAGACGCCACCAGAACCCATGACGCAATCTCGTCATACGGAATCGCCACATACACCGTTAATGCCTCCGCGTGCCACTACGCCTGAAGGTAGTGCTGGTAAAGGCAGTCTCTCAACAGTGAAACACAGCCCTGACCGGCAGAAGCATAGCCCAAACGTTCATCTTCGTCGCTCTATAAGTCCTGAAATTTCATCAGCGCGGCGTCGACCTCACAGCCCTAGTCCACCGTCGCGTAGACGTGATCATAATAATACGACACCGCGCCGAAGAGAGTTCAGCCCAAGTCCGATGATGCATCGTTTACGACATACTCCCAGTCCTTCATCCAGACGTCGCGATTTTAGCCCGAGTCCTGTCAGTCATCGTCGTCGTGTAGATTCCAATAGTTCGCCGTCGAATAAGCGCAGACGACGTGAGGACTCCGACAGACGGCATAGACATCGTGACAAAGACAGAAGGGATAAGAGAACATCAAGATCGACAAGAAGCCCCACAAGCAGCAGGTATTACTAATTTTTGAATTTCAAACAAATTTTTCTTATATCGATTGTTAATTTTTTTATTTTATCTAGATTGCCCTTGCCACTATCGAGGTCTCGTTCACGAAGTCCTAGATGGAGGAAATTGTCATCACGATCGAGATCTAGGTCAAGAAGACGAAGCCGAACACCAAGAAGGTCACGTTCGCCAAGCAAGTCGCGGAAACCCATCCGTAAACACAAATCAAAGAGTCCACGACCTATAAGGGTACCGTCGCCAGCTTCCCATAGGTCTAGAATTCGAAGTCCAACCACGCTCACGGCTAGAAGTCTAAGAGGTCAAGCGAAGATAAGCGAAACTAGTCTTTTCGCAGAACTTGTCAAAGACAGAAATCTCAAAGAGCTAGCTTACAAGCGTCTTCAGCAGGCGAAAGAAAAGGCTGTGAATCAGGATGAGGTTCAAATTATCGAAGGTACCAATGATAAGGAAGCAAGTAATACATCTTTGGAGAATAAGAATGTTCAAGAGAAGGATGGATCGATCAATCACAAAGACCTAGGAAAACCAATGTGCGACAGTTTCAAGTCTGTAGACGTCGTCGATATACCAGTTCCAGCTAGTGATGATAATTTAGCTGGAAAAACGCCGCCACTGCCGTCGGGTCCACCAGTCGGTAGGCCGGTGCACACGCCGATGTCTATGAACACGATGGCTTCTAATGTGATTGTACATAATTCAGCGACAACTACCGTTCCTAATTGTCCAGTTCCCACTACGAATAATTCTAACTACATGAGTATCGGCAACGTACAAGCGCAGTCACTGCCGCCCTCTGAATCTGCCATTCCTCCTGGATTATCACAAGTACCTGCTTCAGTGCCTATTCCAACATTACCACCAAGCCCGATGCTTCCCAATATGTCAGTGCCACCGCCTCCCATACCCATTCCAGTGCCAGCACCCAGTACTGTCATGTCAAAATTCAATCCACCAAACAATTTGGTTCCTCTCAAATCCATAGATCCTCCTAAACCACCAATCATAGCTTTCAAAACGAAGAGTCTTTCGAGATTGCCACTACCACCTGGCATAAATCAGAATGACTTGGAAAGTATAGACTCGCCACCCAGTCGGTCTCCCAGTCCCCCTAGCAAAGCACAGCTCAAATTCCCGACTTCGGCGTCTAAACCACCACAGAAAAAAGGTATCAAGGATTTACCAATGCCACCCGGTAATCATATTTCGTTTCTCATTTTTATGAATGTATTTTGTTTGAAAAAAATAAAAAATACTTGATGTACTCTTATATTTTAGTGGTCCCTGGTTCCGAAGATCTGAGCGGTGAGGACGACGCCAATGCAACGCCTCCACGTTCTAGACTCGAACGCGTCACACCGAAACCAAAATTGAAACGACCGAAGATTCTAAAACGCCGAGGCTCTCGAAATAGTTACGCTCCAATGTCTGCTTCTGGGAACAAAGATTGGGGCGAACGTTGCGTCGATGTTTTCGAGGTCATTGCACAGATCGGTGAAGGTACTTATGGTCAAGTATACAAAGCTCAGGATAAACGAGCTGGCGTATTGGTTGCGTTGAAGAAGGTTCGACTAGAAAATGAGAAAGATGGATTTCCAATTACTGCTGTACGTGAAATAAAAATCCTTCGTCAATTGAATCATAAAAATATTGTTAATTTGAGAGAGATAGTAACAGATAAACAAGATGCCTTAGATTTTAGAAAGGTAACGGTAATAAATTATTTCACAAAATGTATTAATTGTGTTAGATATAATTATTTTATGTTTTATTTTTCAGGACAAAGGATCATTTTATCTTGTATTCGAATACATGGATCACGATCTCATGGGTCTGCTTGAATCTAGAATGGTTGATTTTAATGAAATGAACAATGCTAGTATTATGAAACAGCTACTGGATGGTCTCAATTATTGCCACAGTAAAAACTTTCTGCATCGAGATATAAAATGTTCTAATATTTTGATGAATAATAAGTATGTAATTAATTTAAGATTAGAATATAAATTACGGACAGTTTACTTTAATTACTCTTACAATTTTAAGGGGTGAAGTTAAGTTGGCCGACTTTGGTTTGGCCAGATTATATAACGCTGATTGTACAAGACCTTATACCAACAAAGTCATTACTTTATGGTATCGACCGCCAGAATTATTATTAGGCGAAGAACGTTATGGTCCTGCCATCGATGTTTGGAGCTGTGGATGCATTTTAGGAGAATTATTTTTAAAGAAACCGTTATTCCAGGTAGAAATAAATATTATTTAATCTACAAAACTTCCAAAACGCTAAGAATTAAACTAATGAAATTGTCGTTGTTATTTAAGGCAAATGTGGAATTGATGCAACTGGAAATGATATCGAGAGTGTGCGGTACCCCTACGCCGGCTGTTTGGCCGTCTGTAATCAAATTACCTTTATGGCATACACTCAAACCAAAAAAATCGCATAGAAGAAGACTAAGGGAAGATTTTTCCTTCATGCCACCAGCTGCATTGGATCTCTTAGACAAAATGTTAGAATTAGATCCTGAGAAGCGTATAACAGCTGCAGATGCGCTCAAAAGTTCTTGGTTGAAAAATGTTCAACCCGAACAGTATGTTCCATCTTATTATATTATCAAATATATATAATTAATCAATTTATGTTTATTATGTGTTTATACTTGAATGAATTTTATTCGATAAAATTAATTATGTTTTGCAATCAATAGGATGCCCGCTCCGCAACTTCCAACATGGCAAGACTGCCACGAACTATGGTGGAAAAATCAAAGACGACAATTACGTGAACAGCAAAAGAGTTCCGAAGGAAAGATACCTATTCTGGCTATTCCAAATAAAGCTGGTGCCCACAACAAGAATTTAGAAGATATGTCGGACGTTGGGGGGTGAGTAGCCGAGAGTAGAGAAATCTATACGTGTAATCTCAATTACGACCCGAGAAATATACGAAGGAACTAATTGCTTACACATGTAGATGGCTGTGTACTGCAGTTGTGCTTTGCATTTATTCTCTTTTAGCAAAGTATATCACAATTAATATTTCAATCAGCGAGATATATATATTCATGTATATATTTGTTACCATATTAAATCTTTTTTTTCTCATTACTCGTTTGCATGCTGTTCTTTAGTAATGAATAAACGAGTTAATTTTAGTTTCATTCACAGTCGTTGAAACACGACCTCGGCTAATGTGCAGAGCGATGGAAATGTTCGATCACATTGCAGCACCATTCTTTATTTTGTGGGTGTGCTGCTAAGCTCTGTTGATTATTCATTTGGCTGAATGAATAAAGTAGCTATAGAGAGATGCGTGTACCTTCAAAGGTGATAACTGTTCATAAAAACACATTTGTTACTTCGGATATGCTACACTACTTAATTTATAAATAGTATAAAAATATTGGTATGGTTATATTATATTCACGTTTCATCATATATTCGCCAAGCAAATTAAGACTCTGTTTAGAATATATCAATGAGACATTTTTAAACAATAAAATTGGGAAAACCAAATGTCAGTAAGATTGATAATAAGATTAAAACAAAGAAGAGATATGTCTTCAAATGTTCACTAGTATCCAGACTGTTATGTTTTTCATAAGGTTAGGATTAACAATTAACGAAAGAGTCGGAATATTTCCTGTAATTGATAACTAAAACGCAGGCAAGTATGTACATAATTCTGTAATCGTGTGTATACATGCATTTGTATAAATACAGAAATATTTAGGCATTCGTGTACTCTTATTTAATTTTTTTTTGCATTAGAGCATGTGAAATCCCAGTACTGTACATGAATGATTAATATATTACATATTATTGAGCAAGGACTGTGAAGCATAACTGACGAAAGTAATTAAAGCTACGTTAATTGTAAATAAATATTAGTTCAATGCGGAATTCATAAAAGCGATAGCAAAGTTATTTTTTCCTATTATTAAATAATCTTAAGATTGGAATATAAAATAATATATTAATGTTTATTGCAAATATTGTGTAGTGTACGATAAGAATTTTTAATGTATATAAAAGAAACAAGGAACAGAATAGGAATATGTATAGGAGATCACCAAGATCGAAGGTTTATCGGCGAGACTGTCAAGAAAAAATTTATTTTTATCACGAAGTTATTTTTTCTGTAAATTAATCATATTTTAAATTTAGTAGGTTACTTTGACAACATCATCCGCCATTTATTGATACGTTTATTGATTTAAATCATTTTTCTTTTCACAAATGTCAGTGTTTATAGGTTATTTTGGCGAATTTCAATGTATGAACGACGATAAAATCATTTTTTTTTTTAATATTTATAGAACGCTAACAGAAATTGATACCGGTGTCATTCATATATTGGAATTCATATTATTATAGTAATAATAAATGTATACTATTGCGATAATAGCAGAATACTGAATCAATGTAATATAGCTATTGTTGTGCGAAAACCGCTCGGCATTTTGTGGACAACAGATGGATTTATAATGTTATTAAAACATTTTATCATTCAAATTTTTGTAGTCCTTTTCAGTCTTTTTATCTTAATAATAAGTATATAAAAATACATCTTTATATCGAACAAAAATCCAGGCTCGTAATCCTTCGTAATTAAACATTTATGGATCTAAAACAGTTTGTACTACTTTTTCTACTGATTCCACTAATTTTAGTGAATTCTGGTTAAAAATATTTTCTCAGTGATATGCATTGATATTCACGACTTGATTTCATCCTTCAATCCTATGTTTATATTACTATTATCCGTTTGCGATAATTTAATCCTATAGCTTTAAAGAAATAAATAAGTTTTGTGCTCTTTCACATGTGGTAAATATTCTTAATTATAAATGTTAGAATAAAAATGATGTATTATTATTAAACGAAGAAAACTTCTAATATATATTCTACAGTACTTTTAACTGCTACTCCTTATTCTAAAAAATTATATTTCAAAAGGTGTAAAATACGAGTTAATCGTAACAACGAAAATGTCCCATAATTATGATGAGTCACATCGTCATTCCTATTGAATAATGGTTCATTTCATTCTCATGTTTTCCTTCACATATATTTTTTAATCCTTGTACAAATATTTTTTACATCTCTCGAATGTGGAATTTGTAGAAAATGTAATATTATACTTGTAGTAAAGAAAATGCCGTTAAAAATAGAAATACAATTGATAGGTTATAAATACGTTATCTAACAAATGAAAAAAATTATGTTTCAGGCGATAATGTTTTGTGGCCGAAATTTAGATGGACATTATTAATTGAGCTTATTCATAGGTAATAGTTATTCAAAGTTTGTTATACCAATATTTATATCAGACTTATTCTATATCGTAATTCTAATCTCACGCATCCATCATACGGCTACTCATACGCTTGAGCTTGTGCAACGAGAATAAAATGATTTCGTAACGTTACTCTGTACTTTTGTAAATGAAGTAAATACATAAATATACGAGTAAGACATTTTTCTTACTCGAAATACTGATATCGGATAATACAGAAGCGAATCTATGATGAATTGAACAATGTTTCTCGAATCCAAATAAATTTTGATAAATGAGTTTTTATCGTACACATTATAAACATTAATCAACTTTTTCCATATTAATTTAGACAGAACGTTTATAGGACTGTTGGTGCAATGCATGATTCTTATTTACATTTAATTCACTCTCAGCATGCATTTATTGTACATACTATCGGGCGATACCCGCGCGCAAATTAGCTACGTAAATTTTCAAATTTTATTGATAACAATATCGGATAATATTCATGGCCATATAAACCGAGCGCTTTTTAATTCGAAATTAAAGTGTAACTACAAAACTTCGCAACATAAAAATTTGAATTAACGATATCGCCCGTTCGTAGAAATCTGCTTGCTAACAAAAACTGCGCAAAAAAAGAAAATAACATACTGGGCATTTCGTTACGCTATTCATGGTCGTTCTCGACCCTTCGATGATCGGGGGTCGATCGTGAACATAACATGAGCGATTGTTGCAGATCGTCGAAAAGACTGAAAATGGAAGCCGGTTACAACTCGAATCCAGGTCGTCTAAACGCAGAAGGACACTTCGCCGGCGACAGTCTTTACGGTCAAAGCGGCTATTTGCTATCTCCAACCTCCTATTATTACAACAGCCCGCCACCGATAAAACCAAGATCTCATTCGAAGAACGAGACCAATTCCCAGCCATTCGATATGCCCGTCGAAGACAGTTTGGCACGAAAATTGACCGTTCTGACGAACGCCCTGAATCAGGGCAAGCCGATCAGAGTCGACGATCTCATGTCGCTCAGATCGGACAACGAGGTACGATGCTCTTCTCTCGCTTAAATGAATATTATTATAGATCGCCCAACATGATTCCCAACGTTCTGTTTAGAGCGACCCGAAGGTGGTGCAACTGCTCGCCGAGCTTCACACGGAACTCCGGCTGGCTGCCAACGCAAGACCTAGCGGTCAATTGGAATCGCATTTGCCGGTTGTCAATCCAACACCCGTAGGTTGGTAATAAAAAAAAACGGGATCAAAATAATTCGTTATTTTTAGATTACGTAACCTTTTGTTTCGTCGATCGTTCGAAGGTGTAATTACGATGGAGGGCGGGCCAGAGGCTCACGTAACGATCGAGTTCTCTAAAGATCGTTTGTAATGGTGTGTTATTTTTTTTCCAACAGATGCTTCGCAACCGGGAAATTTCGACGCGCACGCGGTCTACGCTGGCGACGACGCGGTCAGTTCGAGTAGATGGTCCCAGTTGGCGACCGTTGGCGTGAGAACCGCCCTATCGGCACTTATGTCGCGATACGGTCTGGAAACATACAATCCTTCCCCCGTTATCACCCGGCCCCCAGGTAAACCGAACCATAGTGGACCATCGTGGCACCCCTGTCCGCCCGCCATCCCCTCGCAATCGGCCTTCAGCTCTTGAACAAGCCAAATTTTTATTTTTTTTTTTTCTTTATTTTGTCTCTACGTTCTTTTTTTATAAAAATTGAGAATTTATCACTTGAGAGATAGTCTTAATCGGAGCTATACCGCTCGATGTATTCGTAGAACATAAAATTTGCGTGTAAATGTTGGTTTGTATTGTAAGTACCGAAACGGACGAAGCAGTTTTCTCACTTTTCATTTTAGACGCTATGTTTGTAAAATGTAAAATGTATAACAGTAGAGTAAGCAACTTCGGCGAAGATTATTTTGCACAGCATTTATAAAGATTTTGCGTTTTCTATACTTGTATTCTAACGTCGAAAGAAAATCAAAACATTCGTAAAACATAATTCTCATCTCCTACATTAAAATTTCAAATATTAAAAATACAATGCAAGATTGTACATTTTCGTTAATATTTTCACTTGTTTTATTTTTGTGGAGAGACCTTTTCAGTAATCATATTTGAAATTGTTCTGAAACCTTTTTTTCATAAGATTTAGACTTTATTTACTGTGATTTAATTTATTAAAAACAATGTATATAATAATAATAATATACAATAAAAAATTAGTTGCAAATGATTCAAGTTTTCCTATGGTCAGATCACAATTATGTTAGATCTAAATGAAAAAGAAATAATCGCGCAGTTTGAATTTTGAGAAAAACAGGTTACTAGAATGGGGTTGTGAATATCTTTATATGAGTTACCTGTAATTAAACTATGATCATCGTTGTGTTTCACTAATACGAACTAGATATTTGAGGTTAGTGAGTGTAGAACTAATCCCATTTAACCCGTTTGCATTATGCTTTTCAGATTGAGAGACTGGTCTGGTACTTAGTTATGAATACGACACTTCAATCGATAAAAGCAAACAAGGAATCGCAACGTAATTGCAGAAAAAAAATTCATCTATGTTATGGCGTGTCTTTGTCAGTACCAAGATTTTATTTTCGTAGTGGAAGATACTTGATGCACGATGACGACTGTGTGTGTGTGTGTGTGTGTGATATGTGGATACAAATGAAATAAACAAAATAAGATGCGCGCGCATTTTTGCTCCACGCGACTCCGAAGACGACCGCTGAATAACATAAACTGACGTTTCGGAGTGTGATATTCATGCTGTTTTCAGTTCCAAGAAATATACTCGTTTTTGAAATTCATTACATAACACGTATAAACACAAACAACGAGAAATGTATTAATAAAAAACATTATACTGATTCACTAAATACGGAATTTACAAATAAGCAAATTCCTCTTATTTGTCGCACGTAACCTAACCTTGCAAGTGTTAAAACGAATATGCTGGACATTCTGAAATTCGGTTATTTTACAAGAAATGCGAACGAACCTCTTGAACTGAAACAATTTGCTGACTGTTTGCAGTTACTATTTGATCTTTATCAGAGTAAGCAAAAATTAATAGTTCATTGAATTTGTTTATTTATCATTTGATTAGATATTGTGATTTGATGTATTGAGTGACCAATTAAGTATTCTAGCAGAAAATCATTTTAAATAAATTGTCTCTTGCGTTTCTTTTTTGTACTTATGACTATTAATTTAATATTTTAAATTTAATTTATTTTTTAATACTTATTATTAAACTGAGTATATTAAATGTGTTTGTTTTATTTTAATTTTAGGTTCACTCGACAATAATATTTCCAGCAGATATGCAGAGTTAAAGAAAAATGATAAATCTTTTGATAACGATGAACAATTTTGTAGATTAGAGAAGTATGATAATTTTTTTAAATAATTTGGTTGTACTTAAGTCCTCATCTCTAAATTCAATTGAATCAATTTATTTTAGGAGAAAACAAATTTATGAAACTCCTATTGGTACTATCGTAGATCCAGTTGACATTATTTATCCTAGTCAAAATCATGACTCAACCTGTATCACAGATGAATTAAATGCGTGTACATTGGATATTTCAACGGATTTCAAAGAAAATTTGGACAAACACGATAATCCACAAAAAGCAGTTGAAAATTGTTTTCGTTCGACTAGTCCAATATTTTCTTCCAAACCGCGATTGTTAAAATCTATAACAGCTAAGGCCGATCATTCAAATGTAACGATAAGTCCAAAAAATTCAAATGCCACTGAGGTGTTAAAAAATATTGAAAATGATATGAAAATTCAGATAACTCCGAAAAAATCTGTGAAATATACAACATTAGGGCAAAACAAAAGAGACATTTTTAATACAGATAGTACAAAAAAGTCATTCTGTAATAATGTAAATTTAAAGCCAAATAATGAACTGGCTATTTCCAAATCAAGCTATATTGATATAAATACATTACCTAATGGAAAAAAATTAAAACAATCGAAATTAATAATAAAACCAATCAAGAAGACAGTTGATCTTTCATTAAGTGTTCAAGATGACCACGATGAAAGTTTTTATAAGAGTATGTTTGATGAAGATATTCCAGATGCAATATTAGCAACCATAGACGAAACAGATGACTCAATTTTGCCTCGCAAATTTACCAACAATCCTAATGAAACTTTTTACGATAATATAATTGAAGCGAGTCCTCAGCCACAAACATCATTCAAATTGAAGTTGCAAAAAAAATTCGAACCTCAGCCAAAGAAAAAATGTACAGAAGATAACAATTCACATGTATGCACAACTGAAAATAAAACTTCACAAGGTAAACTTCAACCAAACTCCACATATGGAGTTCAAACACGTGTCAATCAATCTTTGTGGAGTTTTCCCCCAAAAAAGGCTGAAAGTAATAATTTTAAAAATGAAACTGATTTAATCAGTAAAAAGCAGGATAATAATATGATTAGTAGAGAAAGATCAAACATTTCAAATAAGAACAATAACGAATTGACAGTAGACAATGACGAGGATATCGATATAATACATTGTGAAATTAAACCAAACATGATTGGTAAAAATTATACAAGTAGAGAAAATTTTGATCACACATCATTAAGAAAAAATTATTCATCTTCGCACAAAACTAGAAGTCCAAAAATAACTCCTGTGAAAAAAAATTTGTTTATGAATAATGATGAGTAAGAACAAAATTCATTATAATCTCACTATTACTATTTTGATATATTTAAAATATAATGTTGTGAATTTTCTACAGTAAGCAGTTAGTAACAATGAAAAATATTCAACCCATATACAACAATGGCCCAGTACGTAAAAAGTCAGAAAGAGCCAAGCTGAATGGGTGGTCTTGTTGGGAATGTAAGCAGGTAATATTTACTATCTTTAATAACATACAGCAGCATTATTCATATAATATTCATTTTGTAGTATTATGAAGATATGGGACTAACTGAGACACAATTGCAAAAACGAATGAATCAATGTTCACGACATCGAGTTAATAAAGGAGTGAAAATTTTTGATAGTCCAGAAAGTAAATTCACAATTCAAAAATTAATTTACATTAACCCAATCTCAATATTATCATAATTTAATATGTATTTTTGTTCATTCTTACAGATTTCTGGAATCCAGAGTTCCCCGAAACATGTACATCTACGTATTGCGAAGACTGATGTTCATAACATAAAATGAAAAATATATTGTGATAAACATAGTATGCATAAGATTCCTATTGCGTATTAATTACTTGTAAATCGTTATGAAATGTGAAATATAAAAAAATTATTTTTCTAAATACTCTGATAACATATCAATTATTAGATAGGTACTAAATTGAAGATGAAAAATAAATAAATAAATCATAATCTGAACATTGATTTGAACATAGACCGATTTATTATTCCATAACATACAGTATATTATTATATTTCCAATAACGTAGTATAGATTTTTACAATTATATAATTCCATTTTGTATAGTTATTCTTTGATAAAAATATAGTATCTGTTATTTTTCAGATGCTAAGTTTGCTCAAAATAATATTTTAGTTACATAAAATATATATTTAACGTTAATTAAAGCTGTGCAATAATTTGTTCAAAATATAATAAATATTTTATGACGATAAATACATCTGAAGTTTAATCAAACCAATTATAAAAAATCAGTAACTAACAATTTGGAGTTAACGTTTCCACGAATAAATTGGAATGAAATGACTTTATAATGAAATATATGCGCATAGATATTACAAACAATCGTTTCACGGATTTCTTGTCAATTTTATCAATGTGAATAGTGCAATTTGGGTGGTATATTAATACATCCTTTTGTAAAAATACAAAATTTTTACCGATTTCAGATGATTTACACAAAACTGACGAAGTTTACCTGATGTAAGAGATTTAATTTTTTGGAATCTTAGTTTATAGGTAGTTTTTCATATTTTGAATACCATTGCACATTTCTCAATTGAAAATGATCGGGTGTTTATTTATCTTTACAAAACATTCATGAGATATTTTACATTAACATTTAATATTACGCGGTTCCATGAATCGTATAACATTGTTACCACCCACGTACACGGAAAATGTCATCGATGATTTTTTTATTCTTTTTTTAATACACTTTCAGACACGACAACACTCAAATATATTTCGTGGTTATATATTTGTTATACACCACATTGAATGTCATAATTTGTAGATTTTCATCAATGTATATGTGCAACTTATATTTTGTGTTACATATGTTACTCCCGAATATTCAATTTTAGCGTACAATCGTAACGATAATATATTAAAACAAATTATTATGAAACAATTATATATCGCTAATTAAACATCTTCAACACGACTTTAGAACACTAAAAACGCCATTATTAAAATATAAAATTAATTTTTAAAAATAAAAATACAGTACACGGATAACACAATTATTATTATAAGCAAAGAATATTACAATATTGTTTCTTTTGTTTTAGTATATAAATACAATAAAATACAATCATTTACGTAACAACTCGAAAATAGTTCATAAATTCTTTAAAAGCAATTTCATTCACACATAACAAAGTTAAACGAGTTGAAGATGATAAAAATCTAGTAGATCGAGGATGTACATAAGTATACATATGTATATACATCTCGTGATTGAAAATTACGTATTGTATCGAGGAATTGACATAGAGTAATCAATTCTCACTGATAACGTTAACATACCCTTCTCTAGGTTTCACCGTCTTCGGTTCTGTACGTTAAAAATGTTCTTAGAATTACTATTCCGTTCGATATAATGTTTTTAATTTTACCTCAAAGAAAGATACAGCTTTTTTTGTTCACAATTTTAATAGAGTAGAAAATTAATTTACTCTGAATATTTCATTCGCAAGAGATGTACCTCCCCATTGTCAACTCAATATATTTTTCATTTCCTGATTAAAATAGTATCCATTTGTTTGTATGGCCTCATCTGTTCCATTCGTTTTCGACTCAAAGATATTAGCACTTGCGACTGCTCTTTTCTTGCAATTACGATTAAAAAAATATTTAAACTTTTAATAAGTTTCGCATATAATCCCCGAACGTGTCCATATAAAGAATGGATCATTTTCAGAGTTACTTTGTTTATACAAAATTACTATTGTGTTTTAAAGCTATTTTAAAGCACATCAGTAAGCTACTTCAAGGAATCGCAAAATGTGATCTGTATAATTTTCGAAAAAAACGTGCAAACGATAATAAATAGCGCAAATTTATGTTAATCTTGTCCACAGATACATATCATTTTTCGCTGCAAATAGGCCGTATATAAAGAATTTTACTTTCTTCCGTCAGTATAACATCATGTTTGTCTCAATTATCATAATGAAAAATAAATTTATTGATATGCAGATATTACTTTTTCGCGTTTATTTTCGAGTATGAAGTTCTCTCGTCGATGAGAAAAATTATTTCAAATTCAAATAAGTTTAATGCTCAGCCGTTTTCTCATGCTCAGTCTTTAGCGTATTTCCGTCAAAAATCGACATTAGAAAAGATTTGCAGGTGTATTTACGCTCATTTTTTTGGAAATTTGAACTCTTAAAAGACTCGCCGTAAAGATGTGCATATTGACAGTCAAATGAAAATAGTTACATATTGTGTAACGTAAGCCTATACAACAAATACTTGGAAGCACATATTCGACAGATTCTTGAAAAAATAATGTATACATTCTCACAGTCACTTTCTTCAGGAGGATAATTCATAGTAGTTTCGCTATATGTATGCAATGATTTACTATAATTAGTACATCTACTTTTTTTCTCATTTGTACTGCTAAAATCAATAGAATATTCAATCTCTTAATCATCGTAGTAATACTGTAATTTGTTCCATCGTTGATACTATTCGTTTAAGCGAACAAAAATTGTCCTGAAAAAAAAGAAATATTTGATGTGCTCGAATATTATAAAATTAACAGATACCTGGATTTATTGATCGTTCTTAGAGGATGGCAAATTATTAGTAGAGGTGGTAGCGGCTTTCTCAGCTGGAGGAACGGGCATAGCTTTAAAAATAGCGTGTACTTCCTCGGTGACAGCCGTCAATACGAATTCAAACTGTTGCTTCGTGGCAACCATGTGCGGTCTCTGATCGCGAATATGCTCAAGGGTTGCTGCTATATCAATCTCGTTTGCACCTTTCGCCATTCTATTTAGCACCATATCGATTAAGCAGTATGTACCGGTACGGCCAGCCCCGTCGCTAAATAACCAAAATTCACATTCATAAAGTTTGTCATTTTTCAACACTGAAAAGTTATTTGTGGCACAAACCTGCAGTGAATAATTATCGGACAAGATCTTCCTCGATAAGATTTATTAACTTTTCTGAAATGAAGAAAATAAAAATAAGTTTTTTTCTTATACATGAAAATGAATTTGACTTAATTTTACTGTTAAACGAACCTGCGAAATTCAAGGAGTGCCTTTATGGAGGTCGGCACGCTATTTTCCGGCCATGAGAGAAAATGGAATTGGGTAACCGTACGTGTTTCACCGGTACGCAAATTTTTTAAATAAAACGATCGCACCAGATAATCATCGCACCAGAAGTGCTCGGATACTAGATGTACTTCGTAAATATGATAAAGTTCGCTACCCTCGCCTGGCCAGTAGCGATAACATTTTGAGTGGCCATCTTCGGTCAATCGAGTTAGCATTACGATCACTACGCTTCCTTGCTCCCAAACTAGTTGCCAGAAATCGGCCGCTGTTTCCCGCAATGGTCCTTGAGTGGCTATGTACGCTGGATTTCGAGGATCGTGATCCATCTATACGTAAAAAATTTGTCAGACAATTTTCAATGTTTCTCTAAAGTAGAATGAAATTACATTCGTTTCCTACATATGTGTATTATGTCAATTCGTAACCCTGGAGCATCAACGCGAAGCTAAATAGTAAGTTCTACTCTACAAGATAAATACGCTTCGACTTTAAAATGATACGTTAATGGCTCATGCTAAATTTATAACAGCAGTGCATTTATTTTGCATTGTACGTATCTTCGACTAAACGATAATCATGCCCCGCTAGTAGTTAACACTTGTTAACTGATAACACTGTATGACTTACCGATTTCTAAACAAATGCAGCACCCAGGGAAACGAATTTCGAATTCGATTTATAAGAATTATTCACAATGTATTTATAATGTCATATTTGCACATTTATAATAACGTTATCGATTAACAACCACGATGAGCGAGAAAACAAGATCGATTACTCACAATCGTAGAAGCGTTAATGTAGTTGGAATTGTTGGCATTGGTGAGCTCGTTCAAAACGATTCTTGAATGATCGTAAGGAAGCGCAGTGCCCGGACGGTTCAATTTTGCATTCGCTTCTTTCCGTGCAATCTCGATCGATGCAGGGTCAGCTTCGTACGCGCATAAAGCGGCCCATTCGCGGTCTAAACGATCCTTATTTTTGAGATGATCTTCCATATATCTCTACAATAATTATTTATTAAATTCGTTATCAAATCTATAATCATTTTACGTGACCATTAATACGGTTGTTTATTATTATACGACGAATTACCAAAACCATGTGACCAGTTGATATGTCCATGTTCGAAAGGGTTGGTTCCTCGCTCCACGAGGAAGTGCTGGAACGATTAGAGGACGAATCTCTCGACTCGCTTTCGCGCGCCAATGTCATTATACGTGGCGACTCGACCTTCTCGGGCTGTTTCGCTTGCATGCGGACTCTGCACAAGTCCTGATAATCCTTGGACGCTTCGGGATCCGGGGTCGTCAATCCTGCCAGTTTAGCACGCGTCTTTGCATGCCTACGTACAATGAGCAACGTGACGACTGCAGCGGCGCAAGCTGCTGCTACTCCTGCCGCGACGAGGGCTCCAAACAAGTTGGAGTTCATCGGTAAATTACCGGTTAGCTCGAGTGCAGCGGGTAATTTTTTCTACAATGTTTTACAAAAATTATCATTAACGTTGTAGAATTTTTATATATGAATGACAAACCTTGTCGCCTATACCAGCGCGTACGATGGTGTAGCCAAGAGAATCACGCAGCTGTCTGCTGATGTCGCTGAGTTTGTTGATCACATCGCTCGAATTAAAATGTTTGTTATTCTGACCAACCATGAAAGTAACTTCTGCTCTACCGACACGAACGTTTTGCAAGGTTTTCATCGGTAATCCTAATAGACGATTTATCTGGAATAGGGAAAGTAACACAATGAGTTACGACATATGTAACGATTATAGTATATTATAACACTGACCTCTTCTACAACTTTCTCTCCTTCATCCCAAGCTTTAAATTCTTGATCGAATTCTATATAAACGTGGTCTAGATCGACATTTTCATAAGTCTTTGAATTCTTGTGAACAGCCTCTTTTTTCACTGGGGAAATCAGGATGTCATTCTGTAAGATACGAATAATCAAATCAAGTTTGAACGCTCGATCAATTCGATGTCGAATATTTACCTGGTTCTCGTCGAAAGTTTCATCGTCTATGTGGACTGCAATATACGAATATTATACATATCATAATATAAATATTATTTATATTGTATTTATTATATTATCATATTTACTGGATGGAGATTGAGTTTTGAAAGCGTAATTGTTGGTGGAGAAGGGTGGACCGGGTTTCTTCACATCGAGACGCTCACGCCTTTTGAACCCCGCCAATTCTCTTCTTAGCATCATGCTCAAGTCGTCATCGTAGAATTTATCAAAAGGATTATTCCCCAAATTGTAGACTTCTGCGAAAATTCGAAAAACTATCTAGTCTAAATTTCCAAGATCAAAAACAATTTACCAACCATCCACGTTTTCCTCGGATCCGCGAGACTGCAAGAGACCGCCCTCGGTGTAGAGGCCATCGTCGGGCAACTCCAAAACGGACTTTTCGGTTTGTTCGTTCTCTCCTCCGCCTTCCTCGTAACCGTCGCCGTCTTCGTAATCCGTCGATTTGTCGAGCACGTTGTCGTTTCTCTTCTGGCTCTCGCGCCAGGCGAAGTCGTCCATATTCAGCACGACCGGAGGGAAGTTCCTCTGGTGCTTGTACTTCCTGGAGAAGGCCCTCTCGTGCTCCACGTCGTTGTCGCCCTCGTCGTTGCTCTCCAGGTCGAGATGTTTGCCGAAGGAGCTGCCGATCTGAGTCCCTTCGCTCGGCAGAAATTCGAGATCGTCGTCCTCGTCGTCTGGCCAATTCACGAGCTTCTCCTCTTCCTCCAGTAGTTTTCTCAACGACTCGATGCCGTTCTTGCGAAACGTGGTGGGGTACAGATTGCGCCGCTGACGGGACGGCTGATACTCGTTCAGCTGACGTTCCAGCTCGTTGAGGGTGACCGATTTTTTGGCCGCTCGTCTGTCGTCGGGATTTTTATCACCGCTCGTTTCGTAGGGCTCGTAAACGCTCGACAGATACGTCGGTCGGTAAATTTGATACTTGAATTTGCGATTGCGCCGGTCTTCCTTGCGCAAGTACGGCGTACGACCGAAGTGCTTGTCGTCTTCGGGCAACGATGAGAATTCTTGGAGCACACCTGGTGGATAATACAGCTCGTCCGCAAACTCGCCGTGAGGGTTGTCGCTGCTCGGCATGAAATTCACTATCGCCACTGGCGGTAGAATCTGATTGGACAAAACCAGGAATCATTCTTTATTTTTTTTTTTTATTTTTTTTTATATTACTCACGTCATTATCATCGTTTACTTCTCCTTCATAAGGCGAATCGTAATCATCGTCCCTCATTCTCAGATGTTGACACTGTCCCAAATCGTGTTTCAGTCTGCATAGACGAATTTGGTTAATTTATTTATCGACGCTCGAATTTCGATCAAATTGCCTACCCATGCCGAAAGTTGTACAAGGAGGTTTGCATTACACATTGCGTGTAACTATGTGGCCATTTGTACCCGTCGATCTCCAGCGACTCTAGCTGATGCCTCAGCAGAGCCAGCTCCTCGGAATTCAGATTGTACCTGGATTAAAAAAGAAGGTAAGAATAATTTAACCCATTTTCACCGCATACTTTTAAAAATACTACAAATAAAATGTTTTACAAAAATCATATTTTATTTCTTAAAGTGTTTTGGTGAACAATAAAACTCAAAATATAAATGGCAATGGGAACGACTTCATATAATTTAGGCTTGTCAGAGAATGGGTTAAAAAAAATAAAGAAAATAATTTGAACACTCACCTGTACAGGAGCTTATCGTTTTCGAGTTCCTCGTAAGCCGGCACGCATCGTCCGAACGCCAAATCTTTAATTGATTAAAAATAATTTTTATTTCTCAATTATTTACAGAATTGTATTTACCTTTGATCGGCAGAGCAAAGATATCACTTACCGTTGTAGCATTTCTCCGTGCGGGAGTTGCAGAGGTTCTTACTGAAGAGGCATCCTGCAACAGAGAGAAAGAGAGAGAGAGGAAAATTCGTTTTCCATCCGCAGAAATGCGCTCGGGGAGTTTATTTCCACAATCTACGCGACTCGTGGATGCTCTCGCGAGCGCAAACATCAGACGATAGCCCAAGAGGATCCCGTTGCTTCCTACGGAGAAGCTCACAGGGAGAGTGATTAACGCGCAAAACGAAAATGCGAGCGCGATTGGAATTCACTGGAACGACCCGGGGCTGCTGCTCGATGTTTAAAATTGTTGAAAAATATTTAAAACAACAATTTCAAACTATTTTTCTGATAAATATTGAAATAAAAATGCTTTATCATTTTTATACATTTTGAAATTTTTCCCAGAGGGTGGATTCTTTCTTATTTCGAGATATCACAGTGGTGATAGATATCCATTTATCGACAGAAGATGTAACGCAAATGGGAAAACGATGTTGCTAGCTCAGTGTAGATAAAAAAAATTACGAGGGGGAGTAATAATTTATCTGAAACGCGCATATAGATAATTTCGCTATCTAGATTGCAAAATATGAGTATATTCTGGGATTAATCGATGAAAGCATTCTTCAAAAACTTATATCTCATAATAGAATTATTCGCTAAGAATAATTTATAATATAGAGGATTTAGAAAATGTTTTTGCAGACGGGTTATAATCAGATAATGGAGGAGCCCCACCTCTGGGACCAAGCACGAAAGAGGATAAATTGAATTTGTAGCTACCGAAATTATTCAGCGTTCTCGGATAATTAGCGGTTATCCTCATTAATCAGGAAGCATAATTGATACGGACGAGGTCGAATTTTTCACTTCCTGGTGAATAATCCTCGACTAATGCCAAACTTTCTCTCTCTCTCTCATCGTTATCTGCGGTAATTGTTCTAATAAAAATAATTAGATATTTTTTTTATTTTTTTTTTTATAAAAAATTCTACTAGGATCCCAAAAACGCTATTTCATTCACGGATGCCCTATAAGTATTGGGCTGACGTTCCCCTTTGCCAATCTCACGTCTCGTTTTACACAAATCCTCGTTAATCCGAGAGTCTCTCACTGCGCGAATCCGGAATCGGTAAAAGTCGAGGACAAGTTTCGCGATAATCAAAACATGTTACCCGTACAAATGCCTTGAGCTTAACTGCTTTGCGACAAATCTGGGCCGAATTTAATCGCGTTGTAGCCGGCGCGGGTTGCGCACCTGAGCGCGACAAACAGCCACGTGTTCGAAACAATGATTCGTTTATCGTAGCTGCGCTAATTGAAATTTCACGCTACGCACACGGAGGTAACGTTTTAGCGGGGTTTCTCAATTAAATTCTCTAGGGAAAATTTGTATCTACCGAAGCGATGAAAAGAATATTAACAATTTAATTTGGTTGAAAAAAACACAAAAAAAAATAAATTTTACACTTTTCTCATGCCGAATATCAAGTAAAATCAAGTTTTCTCATAAAATCGATAATTCTGTTTAACAACGAAAAACTACGATTTTTCGCAACTCTGTGGCACGCTAAAACAACATTGTAGTATGAACGTGAATGAAAAACAATGTAAACATAGATATAAATACACCGCTCGCTATCTATAAAAAGTATCAATATATTTTTAATATTTACTTAAAAAAAACAACTTCGATTTCAATTTCGATGTTTGCGTTTGAATCAATTTTTCTCAACCGCTTACCCGACACGCTCGAACAATTCTAAAATGAAAAGGGAGAAAGAACAAAGCAACGAGGAAGTAAAATGACGTGGTATATTAGAGTTAATGGGAATTCTCTCCGTTTCTGTAGGAGGGTGGATCGACGTGTAGTGGGGAATAAGTGTCAGAGATGAGCGGTGAGCTCGACGGGCAAGAAACAAGAGGAGACGATGAGCAATTTCACGCAGAGCTCGTCATTTCGCGTACGAAACCATCAAAGCGAGTAACTCGATTCTTCTTCTTACAAATTTTATCGATATCGGTCTTTTCATTCTCCGCTGAGCCATTCATCAACGTTCGTTAAAAAAAGTTGGATACTTTTTTCGTCGCGTCACGAGAGAGTGTTTCTATAAATGTATATTGATTTTTCACAAAATTCGAGATATGGTTCAATTTCATATTCAATTATTCAAAATAAACACCGTTCCGTGAAAGTGTGTTTCTTATACTCTCTGTTTACGTTTACAACTAAAAATACTTACCGACGATTTTATATCTTTCCTCGGTCGGCCGATACTACCCGGGCGTTAAGGGGCACTAGTGTGAAATTTTTGAAAAATCGAATTCGTTTTTTCTTCATATTTCCATAAATATCCAATTTTTCCTCTGAAGATTTTTCTGTATATTGTTAAAATATGTATAAATACTCTAAAAATTTCAGAACGATTCACACAGTAATTTTTTTTTAAAGTCACAAAAATCTTTTTTTCAGGCTGTCACACTAGTGTCTCTTAAAACTCAAGCGAGAAACACGAATCTACCTAATAACCCGTCGCTCTAATGGAGCCATACGTGCCTACGGATCTTCCGAGAACCGCCCACGTTATTTCAGTTTTCGATACTCGCTGTTTGCAGAAAATTTTCTCTCTCGAAGGGGGAGGCCGACGAGTAACGAACGATTCGCTGATTAAAAATGCGAGATGACGAATGACCGAGATAACGGATAAAAATTGCGAGCGAGCTGGGATGATATTTACGTGGGGGATAGAAAAGCGCGTGTGCGAGAGGGTGAGAGATGGTTGAAAAGGGACGAGAGCTTTTGCGAAGGCGGCAACTGCGTGGGATGTACGGTTCGATAATGTTCGAGGTTCCACTAGGGGAACCCGATCGAATGCCCGATTACGAATCACGTGTACTTGTACAGGCGCGAGTTCTTCAATGGGTAGACCGATTTTTCGTCCTTCTCTAATTCCATTCACATCTCACCCCTCCCCCTCTCCTCCCGACAACTTTTTTCCTCCCCCGCTCGGACAACACGGTCGATTTCGTAACTCGAAGACTCCCTTGTTTCGTAATTCATTCATTCTCCTGTTGTATTCTCGACTTCTTCGTTCCCTGGTCAATCACTTGAGATTAAAGTGGCAGTTCGATATTAATCCACAATTAATCAATTCAATATCATACAACATATATTTATTAGTTCAACATTTGGCTCCTTTTCAGGACAAAAATTCGAATTTTGTTAAGTTGCAATGATAAATAGATAAAGTTGGGTGGTAGCGATTTCGAAATTCGAGATTAAAGGGATAGTTCGATATTCGTTCTCGGGTATTATCGTCTACTGGCGATTACTCGCTGCGAACTGTAACAGATGGTAGGATCGCTACACCGCGATATTACCCGTTCGTTAATAGCACCGTTGAAAATTTTTCTCCCCGTCGAAGCGAGAATCTGTCTCGAACTGGGTAAAAATTGAATCGTCGAAACTAAGTTTTATTTTCTTACCGACATCGCCGTCCGCAAGAACTACGTGATGAAAGATGCTCAGTATCAGCAACTCCAACCCCCCACGCCACGATTGTTTATGGCCCATTGGTATTCCTAAAATCATAAAATTCTTCGATAAATTCGCACAACCGGGGTCGTTCGTTACGGTCGACGGTTGTGGCGATTCTATAACGAGCGATATATAGGTATATATCGATCTATATAGTCTCGACTAAACTAACGAATACTCGAGGACAAAAATCATACGATTTCTTGGAAGACATTTTTTTTGGCAAAATAAATATCCATCCGGTGCGTACACCGACAGCACACGCGTCAAGTTATTTTTTTTGCATAGGGTGAATACAGGGAGCATCAGGTTGTAGTCACGCTTCGTTATGCACACACGATCTTTCATCGTCGAGAGGATTGAGAAGAAAATGGTGTGGGTGGGCGACACAAGGTGCCGTATGATGTACGCGTTATACTTTTCGATTAAATGGCGTTGAATGTTGCGAATAGGGAATTGATGTCGTCTTACCTGGGTGTGACGCGTTCTGGCGTCTTCAACCACGCATCGTTCATCGAGTCGCGGTTTATCAGATATTGACGATATTTTATTTTGATTTTTTTCTACCACCTTACGTGTGGGCGTCTCAAGGTGGTGGATCGTTCGCGCGAGGCCAAGTTCGATTAACCCCCGGTGCAGTCGTGCCACCGACTACGTGCCAACGGGCCGCGGGATTAAAATGGTGCTCCCTTCGACGTTCGACGCGTGGGTTGTGCGATGAACGCGCGTGTAGCACCCGTCATCTCCTGGGGGATGTACGAGCGCAAGCGCTCTTTGCATTTTCAAATCGATTGCGCCGAAACACGTAAAATAACACAGCACACAAAACCCATGACAACATACGCCGGTATCATCGGTACGTGTATACCGAACTAATCCAATGGCGCATGTTGAGAAGAAAACTAGTACTTTGTATCGATGCGAAATTTTATCAAGAAGAAATTTCATTTTTTTATTAATTCACTTATGATAAATCGTAAAAATGATCCATTTTTCTAAATCGATTCACAAAGTCGTATCGAAATTGTCCAGATTCGAATGTCATGATGGCGCTGTAATCAAGATTTCGCTCGATTCGTTATGGTTTTCAGTTCATGGCCAGTGGCCAACTACGATCGAGAAAGTGAGGTTAACTTCCTTTTTTTCCATCGCGAAATATCGTGAGGTGTGTGGTATTTTCCTCGTTTAACGTAATCCAAGTACATCAAAAAATTTAGTTAAATTAAAATTATATTTGTGTTGCAGTTGGAATTTGCGTATTTTTGAATGTATTTTGATATAAAAAATTTTTTATTTAAGAAATATTTAACATTATTTGTATGTCATAATGTGAATAACATCGTATAGCGCTCTATATTCGATCTTGTCCTATAAACATGAGTTTCCGAATTTTTCTGTTATAAATTTAGAGCTTAATTTTAAATAGAGATTTTCATAAATAGGTATTAAGTTTATTATGATGTTTCGTTGAACTGAAGAATTGTTAATTATTAAACTAATCACATTGTATCAGGTTATGTGTTTCGATCGGTGTTTATAAAAATGGGAAACATTTCATTGCTTATAAAACAACTCTCTTGTGCAACATAAATAGAATTTTAAGAATTCAATTTCTAAAATTCATAATCTGATAATAGGAGCCGTAATTTATGTAATAAATCATTTTTTTTATTTTTACAGCACCATCAAGATGGTGAAGATAATGAAAACTGGCAAAGTCGTGCTGGTCCTCAGCGGCCGGTACGCTGGCAGAAAAGCCATAGTAATGCGTACCTATGATGATGGTACAACCGAAAAGCAGTATGGCCATGCAATGGTTGCAGGTATTGACCGATACCCTCGCAAAGTTCATAAGAGGATGGGTAAAGGAAAATTACACAAGAGATCCAAGATAAAGCCTTTCGTTAAGGTAAATTGAATTGACCTGAATGTCAAATATCTTCGATGTAAATTAAGTATTATACACTTCAAAAATGTGTATTATAGGTTCTCAATTACAACCATCTTATGCCAACCCGTTACACAGTTGATTTGCAATTGGAAAAAGTCGCTCCAAAGGATTTGAAAGATCCCATGAAAAGGAAGAGAGTTAGGTTTCAAACACGCGTGAAATTTGAAGAAAGGTAAACACTGTGTATTTCGAAAATATTATCAAATGTGGGAAATATAATATATTTAACTTATGTATTACACTTTTATAGGTACAAATCTGGAAAAAACAAGTGGTTCTTCCAGAAATTAAGGTTCTAATTGCTTTTTGAAATAAACTCTAAAATACGATACATAATGATTGTAACAATTTTTTAACAATATACCCAACTTTCCAACAAAATTGAGACTCCGTAATTTTAACCGATAAAATCCAAAATTTGATGCAAATTTTAATTCAGTCGTTCTGACAAGTATATCAAAAATAAATAATTTATAATGGCAATAACTTCATATTTACTCATGATTGAATGAAACTTGGATAATTTTCAATAGGGCATATAAATGAAATTTATTTTATTTTGCAAATTACAATTGCCAAATTATGCAATTAAATAAAAATTGCACTTATAAAAATATGTAATAATTTACAACATCAATGTACTACTAGTAATATTTCTCAAATTAAAATAATTATGATGAATGCTTGATGAATATAACAAATATAAATATAAATTGAATGCACAATTGAAAAGCAGTTGTGAAATTCATTAATCGTATCTTGCAAATTTTATTTTAATTGTATTAAACATAGATAATATATAAAATTTCAAATTATTTGCTGATTTTTTTTAGACGTTCATCGAGAGATTTTATGTTATTATTGATTGTTTCTAAATTAATTGCAAAACTTTGTTGTATTCCTGTTAAAAGAGTTTTGTTATTTTCTAGGTCATTTGTGATTTTTGTTTGTAATTGTTCCAGCTGTGATAATGATTTTCCAAATTCGGCAGCTTCAAAAAAAATTTTTCATAAATCAAAATCTATTTAAAACGTTTCTGTTCATATTAGCTTCAATTTACCTTCTTTATGTATAGAACTTAGAGCGAGCATCCGATTAACTGTTTGTGGAAGGACTTGCGACATTGATTCCGTTTTTTTCATAATTTCGTACAATTCGGCAATCTGAAAAAAAGGAGTATGAGCAACCGTTGATTATATACTTAATAACCAAATGACAACCTTCCGCTCATTTTCTGAATCTTGCACAGTTGTACACTTCTTCTGGGCAATATTATCCATTTTATGAATTAACGCAGTCAATCTATTTTCAATACTATCTAATTGATTTGCATCCAACAAAGCTGCTTTCGCTCCCAGTCGTTGTACAGCTTCGACTACACCTTGAGTTTTCAGATTCTATAAATATAATTGTAAAATGTATTTTGATATCAATATAATCAATGACATATATTACATACAATCAAATACCTGTGAAAATTTTGCAATTTTCTCATCGCATGTACCAATTAAATTTTCCATTTGGCAGACCCTCTGCTCAAGCTGAGCAATTCTTGCTGTTTCTTGCATTTTTGCTTTTTCTGGGAAATACAACATTTGATATTTCAAAGTACCAATTTCTGTTTCTTTATTTGTATCTTTGCCTTTTTCTTCATTACTGCTTTTGATATCAGACTGACGACTTTGTTTAAATTGCTCTATATGAGAAACTAATTGTCTAAAATAAATGAGATTTTGTTAAACTTATATATTTAAATAACAAATAACAATACATACTTTAGTCTTGAACCTTGAGGATCCGATAAGATAGAAATCAAGCCAGATCCAAGACATTTTTCTAATTTCAAGGAATCTAATTGGTTTTCTATTGTCTCTACCCGAGAAATTATATCTGTCACTGATTTCAATTCATCTTCGTTTTTAGCCTTTTCCTAGTAAAATTTATTATATATAGAAATAATATATCTACTATATTTTTATTCCTACCAAATGCAGTATTATATTTGTACCTTAATTTCATTGACTTCCTCAAAAAGTTCTTTTATTTCTGATTGCAATCGTTGATATTTTTGAAGAGGCGTTTCTTTCTCATTACCTGGGATTTCCCAATAACCAAGGCTATAAAAATATAATACAAATTAAAATAATATTTAAATTGATAACAGAATAGAATAAAAGTATCAGTTTAATATATTTACGTATTATATCCTGTTCTAGGTTTACGAGTAATGCTATCAGAAAAATCCACTTTTTCCCCAGTAACATGTTTCCCTTTGAATTTGTTAAAAGCTTCCATAGCAGTTGTTTGTAATTTTTCTATAGAGTCACTTTCATCCTTTATATGAAAATATAATTTATTAATGTTTGAATTGTCAATTAGTTTTCATATTGGAATAAAATATTTTACCTCGCTATAAGCCATAAACTGATCAGATTCGGGTAAGTCAGTTGTTTCATACACGTCTGCTTGGTCATAAGCCTAAAATTCCAAAAAGAATAATTCAATTATCGTTCAACTCAACTAAATGTCTTTGATTAGACAGTCATAATATAACTCTACGAATATAATGAATAATTGATACTAACAATTCCAGGTAAATTGGCATACTTTGGATCTGCCATTTCGATATCGATATTTCGTTTAACGATTAAATGAATACACTCTGACAGCTGTCAATAACGCGAATAACAATCCTGTAAGAAAATGACAATTATTTCATTTGACAGCACAGGAAGAAAAATTCTCCTGTTCCACCAAAGTGGATCAACACTGACTGGAATATTGTAGAAGGTAGAGCGTATTTAGAAATTGCACATTCTTTTACAATTGGAGTGGTCAACAGAAAATGATCATACACTTTTATGCGGCATACATGACAGAATATCACTACTTTATTTCATGCGCGATAGGTTACGTTCAATTGGTAGAGTTTTATAAATTCGTCCAATTGCGCAACACAGTGACAACTTTAGCTAGCAGAGTTTTGTTGTAATCGAATGTCCTATCTCTGAACAAACATTTGTGCTAACGGAATCTTTGAAAAATAACTGTTATATCTGTAAATTTGTAAAAACGAAAATTTATCATGTTCAAGATATTAAACATATATTGATTTGAATGAAAAATTTACATTTATTATACCTTCTTACCTTTTGATGGACAAGACGAAAAATTCTCTACCTTTTCGTGTTTGACAATTCTTAGTTACTGAACTTTTAGAATATTTGGTAAGGAAAGAATTAAAAAAAAAGAGGCATATTTGCTATACTTATTTCCTACAATATTGCGACAAACCTCTATTACATTGGCAATTCGAAAAATTTATTAAATGAAAAATGTGTTTATTAACAATCATATGTGAAATACATTTAAATTTAACGACATTACATTTACTGGTTACAAAAAAGAAACAATATTTGATGAGGTATAAGATTTTAAGCTTATTGGTCAATTTAATCTAAGTCTAGTGAATTAGAAAATCACGTTGGGCCTATAATTGTTTATCGATCCTGTTTATGCTTTTATAGTCCCTTCCCGAAAATCGCTAGTTAGTCTCCTTCGAAAGTTCAAAGTAAACCGAAACACATCGGTTTCTATTTGTATAGATCCATTTCTAACGACATTATTTTGTATCCAGCGACAATAAGTGTTACAAAAGTATCAATCGCAGTATCGAACCAACAATTCTTAAATCAGGTTGACGATTCTGTTGATAGCTAGCAGAGGAAATATGAGAGAACCAATTCCACCTCCGCCGTTGTGCGTCAATGTTCCTCGTCGCAACGAACCACTTTGCAGAGCGTCCGAGTTGCAAGAAAATCCGTTTCAACGAATACAGAATTCATTAGTTAGAAGAGAACAAGAATTACAAAGACGAGAACTAAATTTGAAATATAGAGAGGAGGACGTCTACGACCATGATTTAGAGATAGCGGCTAGAAGGCGATCGTTGGAAAGACGATTCGACCGTTTGAGCGTTTCCGAAGAGAGAATTCGGTTGCAGGAAATTCATTGTGATAATCAAGAGCGTGCTCTCGATGCAATAGAGAATGAAGTGTTGCGGAAAATGAGGGAACTCGAACGACGGATAAGACACCATTCAGAGCAGATACGGACGCTTGAAGAAGAGAAAAACAATGACAATGTCACCGAGAATGTTGTGAATATGCCAACTGGTATATCCGCAAATAGTCATTTAAGCATTTCAAAAACCGATCTTGATCATAACTCTGATGATAGTTTTACCGATGTTCCTGAATATAATCTTCATAACATTCCTCAGCATATTGATGAATATTCTAGTACGAACGAAGGTGACCCTGAAGACACTTCCTAAGGCTTTCGCTTAGAAATTCCCCAAGAAGTTTCCAACCCCGATTCTAATACTATAAGTTTAAATAAGTAGACATTTTAACAGCCATGAATATGAGAATACATTTTATTATTTATTAATAAAAATTATACTATTTTGTATCTTTTTTAAATTTTTTGATCAGAACACGTATAAGATGTTTTGAAATAAAAAGTTGTGCTTAATTATCGTGAGACTCATTGGTAAAAAATATTTACATACATGCATCATGCACGAAAATAAATTGTTATTTTAGAGGGCAAAAATTGTTATGAATAATGAATATATATAATTATAAAGAGTATATTTGAATTGATGATGAAATTCATTAACGATCCTTCTCCTTATTTTAGTTACTATTTATCACGCATGGTGGCGTTAAGAACAGTTTTTTTATCAAGCATGGCGGATCCTTTAGCTAAATATGGTATTTATGTAGATGATATGTGTAAAATTCGTATTTTAGAACCGGAGGTATTTTCTCAAACTAATAAATTGAAAGAAGAATGCCATAAATTTGTAACGAGTAAGTGAAATGAGTACATTGATAAATAATAAATCTGAATGACACTAAGAATGCACAGAGCACTCCGGCGAATGAACGCCGAAAATACCCCTCACTATTCTCTTTATAAACATGCACCATCACTCTCGTAAATAATGCAACTATTTCAATATTACTCCGATAAACAAATAATCTTACATTGTTCTGCCATAGAGATTGCAGATTTTCAAAAAAATTCTGTTGAATTCATAAATATGATAGAAAAATTAGCAAATGAAGTAGAAGAAGAAAAAATGAAAACCATAGGGACTCGTAATTTGCTCAGATCGGTTGAGAAACAACGAAATTCTCAGAAGCAGCAAATTCAGGTTTACTTTACACAATTTAATCATTTTACAATGCAGTAATGAATAGTTTGAAACATCGTTTTGTTGATTATAGGCTCTTATCATTGAAAAAACTATGGAACTTGAACGGCTCCGTGTACAATATGAATCATTAAAAAATATGGAAATTGATCAGCAAGAAACAATAGAACATTTGACTGTAAATTGAGAAATGAGAAATTCAGTGCAATAAAGGGTAAGAAGGCAGAAAAAATAGCCAGGACTCAAAAATGATTTAATCAAAGTATATTATGAAATAGTGTACTATTTTACATATATTTATGACATTGATGAATAAGTGCGTTTATTAAACGCGAAATCATTTACAAGAAACGTCGCCTAAGGCCGATGTCACACTATGCGTTTTCGACGGTCCGTTGAAACGGGACAAATTCAGCCAACACATTATTTTAAATGTAAAAATAAGATGCGTTTTAAACGGACCGTTGAAAACGCATAGTGTGATATACTTTAGTGCATTGCGTTCGAACAGGATGCGGTTAAAACGGACCGTCGGCAACGCATAGTGTGACATCGGCCTTATGTATATAATACATACTACGTAGGTATCAACCCCTGATTGGAAAAGGCACGTCCGTTTTTTTTATGATAACAAGTGTTGCGCCTAATATACATATATTATTATTTTTTTCGCGATTTGATTCGCCTTCAATTGAATTTTTCTTATTATAATTGTTATGTCAAAACAATCTATTGAAAATTGATAGCGAGAACGCGAATGTGATGAGCAAACATCACATCTCAAATAATTAAGAATGTTAGATTTTTTTCTGTAAATTCATTACTAGATTTGTTTACACGTATATATTTTACATTTACTCCACATTAAAATAAGCGTAAAGGTTCCATGTGAAATTTTCGATGCAATTACAAATGAATCCTATAAAAATCACTGCATAAGTGAAATTTGCTTGAGAATCTAAAGTACAAATTTTTGGCTAACAACTAATTTGTTAGATAACATGACACAACTGAACATATGAAATGGAAATAAAACTCAATTATTTGGAGAATTGTTCTTGAGCGAAATATTACTAAATAAAATCGATTATCCTTATTAACACATTGACAGCCGACGACGTACGAGGCATTCAACGCCCGAGCGCCGGCACCGTAGCGGCCGACGCCACCCTTATTCGCGAGTATTAAGTGTGGAACGCACATCTTGAGGCTGATTCTTGTCTGGATTGTTTGTTTATTTTATCGAGCAAAACCCCGCGTTATCCCGCGGCCGGCACTCGCGCGCAATTCACTGAAATCCGCGTCTTTGTGGGATCGGCGCTCAAGCGCAAGGATCAGAAACCCGCGTTTTCGCGGGACCGGCTGCCAATGTGTTGACGTAATGCGTTTTTTTTTATAACTTTAATGACCCAAATAATTTTTATCATATAAATTTACAAAATATTTGGTTGGTATTTCAATACCTATAATTTCACACCAAAGATCATATCGGCTGAGATTGATTGCACAGTTAATATTAACAATCGTATTTAAGGCAATCAAACTCTGGCATTTTTCTTCTTTAAATTCATAAGATAAAATACGTTTTACTTGTAACTATCTCGTAATATTACATGTTGGCAATATGTATAATATGAATTCTTGAAAATTATTTAGCACTTTCTTCTCACAATTCCTTACACAATTTAACGCATTCATACATCCAATTAATTTTAGGTTCGGAAAATTCAAGAATAAATTTTCTTCCACAAAAATAAAAACGATGTTCACTTGCATTACAAATATAAATCTTATAGTCTAATTTCATATGTACAATTACATACCTACCAGTTCTGTATCCTAGACGTTGAATATATGTTTAAAAGTGCAATGGAGCAAATGAGACGATATGTAGTAAAAAGTAATCACTTTTTAGCGAATCAGTCGTTTCTGACAGTTGGGAAAGACATGAATTAAAATTTCACAGTTATTTAGGATTTTCTTTAATACTAATAGGCACTGTATATTTTTAGACTATCTGTACAAATGTAAAACCTCGGTTTAACAAATAAAAAGTTTTCTAACATGGAATTTTTATTTAACAATTGCATTTTGATGAATTCATAAAATAAAAATTAAAATGAGTTTAAATAACATAAGAACTACCATAGTGAAATATTTGAAAGTAGCATGCGTTAAATTATAACTAAATATGTTCCGTGTTTGATAATTCTGAGAGATTAGCAAGTGAAATTCATTTTTCTGCAAAAATATATCATACTCATATGCTCCACTTCATCAGTCAGCTAACAGTAATCAACATTGCCGCCCACTCTAATGTATTAACTTTAATACATATTATTACTATTTATAAATGCCAGCTTACTTCCATCCAAGAACTACAATTCTAAAAAGTTATTTCAACCGTTTATGAACTCACATTCACCTATTCAAAGCAGAGATCAGTTTTTATCGTTCATTCCGTATCTCAGATAGCTTCTTCTTTGGGACGCTTGCAGGATTGAACAACGTCATCGGCATTACTTTCGTTCTCGCCAATGTTTGATGGTGATACTGCCCTCTTTTTTGTTTCGGTTACTTCAGAATTACCGGCTTTTGTTGTTACATTATTTGACGAATGATTAAATTTAACTATGACAGCAGTCATGTTGTCGCATCCAGTACCATCCCCAAGTGTATCGGGAGCAAGACAGTGATCAAATAACTGTAAAATTTAAATCGAATTAATATGATTAAAAAGCGAAAGTTTAATGATTTTTTTAAAGATTTAAAATATATTATTATTACTTCTTCACATATTTTAGATATACTCTCGTAATTTTGTTGCAAACGCGTTCGAACAAATTGTACAACTGCTTGACTTGACATGAAATTCCAAATCCCGTCACATGCAAGGATTAAAAATTCATCGCGATCCGGTTGAATTGTGACATGTCTGATGTCAGGGAGTGCAGAAATCATTTGTTCTTGTGGTGGTAGGTAGTTATTTTGTTTGTAAGCATGATCTCCGAGTGCCCTCGAAAGGTTCAGACCACCATTCACTCTGCCATCAGGAGTTACTTTACCACCTGCCTTTATTATGCGACTCATCTCCGGCTCATCTTCCGGTTTATGATCTAAGCTGAGCTCTAGAGCTTCACCATCTCGGCACAATACACAACGCGAATCTCCCGCGTTTGCTACATATAACTCGTTGTCTTTTAGCACAGCTACAACTGCAGTACATCCACTGTTTAATCCAGGCTATTTTTGAGACATATGTAATTAGTCCAAATCATGACGAACTTCAAAATATAACATTTGTTATGTATTAAAATACAAAAATACCTCTTCAACATCAAATGTTATATCATCTTCATCTTCCTCGCTATCACCACCTTCATCCATATACATATTATCCTCATCATCGTCGTCGTCGTCGTCGTCGTCGTCGTCATCGTCGTCCTCATCGTCATCATCATTATCATCATTGCCATCATCTAATTCTTCATCATCTTCGCTGTAAATTCAGTAATTATGTATAATTAAAATAAATAATGATGAAAATTAAATTTTGAAGAAAAAAAAAGAAAAATTTATTTTACCTGTCCTGTGGCCCACCAAATGTTTTATCATCTTCATCATCGTCATCGTCGTCATCGTCATTCACCGAATCGCTACAGCCTTTCTTCAACAAATTTTGATACAATTCCACAGATTTTATTTTTCTCCTTCCACTGCTACTGATTTTACCTTGTTGTTCTGTGTCACCATTTTCTACTGGTGCACAAGAACTACTACAAACATTGTCACTTGCACTTTTGCTGCTATCTGCATCTTCAATTCTTTTTAAGCTCTCGCCATTAACTTCAACCTCATTTACAGTGGAAACTTCTTCAGTGGGTTCTTTAGGACTTTTTGCTTCGGCATCTCCTGAACTGTCAGGCATTTCTGCAATGTTCTTTTGCGATGTAGATTCAAGTATTGTAGAAACATCCGAAGATGGGACATGAGAACTACCATTGCTAGTTGTTGAATCTAATACTTGCTCTGCTTCATTTGATACAACATTATCATTTTCTACTGATTTTTCTGCACTGGTTGAACTAGATCCACATGGCTGACTGGAACTGCTAACATCAGTTTCTTTCGTATTCCAAGAAGAAGATGAGGCAGACGAGGAAGAGCAACCAGCTTTGGATAATAAATAACTTGCAATTCCCCTATCCCTTCGCATTCTTTGAAAAAATCTAGAGCCTGTAGATTTTTCTCCTTTTTCATTTTTGACTAGTTTTGACAAAGGCTTTCCTCCATCCGGTTGATATTTAGCCATAACTTGTTCCAAAGGCATAGTGGCCTCCATGCGGAGATTATTAATATTTTCCTCTTCGTCTACATGAGGTTTAATGTACAAAGATATTTTTATTAAGTATCTTGATATAGTATAATAAGGATAAAGCAAACAATATATAATAATACGTAAAATTTCAAGTACGCTCTGAATTAGCGTAACTCCTGAAATAATACATATTTTAAATAAGAAGAGTAACACACCAGAATCACTCGAGTAGTCTTGTGTTAATTGCGAAGTAGTAGATTTTGCCAGTTCTTTCAGGATACTTATAACTTCTGGTTTGGCCAATGTTTGGTCAAAGCCTAAGAAAGCATCGATCAAGGCTTGCTTTACGTCACCCCTTTTATAGGCTTCTGTATTTTTAATGAAATCAGGTAAATGCTGTGCTGAATATTGGGCGATTTCATGTCCACCATGGCCGTCGTAAACCGCAAATAAAGATACCTTTTCATCAAATTTAAGACAGCAATTGTGAGCATCCTGTAAGATAAATAAAATTGATATTGCAATAATTAAAGAGTGTATATGAAAAATCATTTATTATTACAATTCTACGACAATTTTGGTCATTCGCAAGGTAGTAGGTAGAATAAAATTAAAATGAGGAGAAATATGCATGAAATAGTTTGCAAAAAATAAAATTAAATAATATAAACAAGAATATTTAACGAAAATTATAATTGAATCTAATCTGTATATTAATAATGTAACCATGTAACAAAATTTCACCGTTAATTAGATTATGTTTGATATTTATGTTGATATTTAATGCGAATAGATATAGTTCTAAATTTTCGCGGGACAGCGTGCTACGTATTTCAAGCCGCGTGATAAACCGCACATGTTTGGTTTATACGACAAGTTGTATGAACGTAATAGAAACGTAAGATGTAAAATTGTATTATTAAAAAGTGAGCGAAACGTAAAAACATCGATGCGTTCGCATTTCGTTTCTGTATACCCACTTCTTGATTTATTCGCCAGCCTTGCATAGAACTGGCGCCGACAGAAATGTACTCGCTCGTCTCATCGCTTGACACCTTCTCGGTAATCGGTTCCGACAAGTACGCGCCCATTGTTCGTCACGGCTCGTGAACCGGCTTCCGCGTAATTCGAAAATTTCAATTTCCTTTGGAAACGACTCAGTTCGAATTTTTTCAATTTTCTACACGCGGTACGGACGGAGTTATATATATCTGGCGGAAAAAATAACACGCACACACAGAGCCGGCCACACCGATTAGTCCGATTCGCTAAACGCGTAGCGCGTAGTACACGATGTCCGTCGTCCGTCGATTATTGCAAACAGTACTGAAACTGACACAGAGAGGGCCAAATCCGCCGTTTTAGCGGGAAGTATCGGATCGCATGTAGGGACTTTTGTCTGACCTGTCCGACGTATCTTAATAGTGAGAATAAAAAATGTCCCTATCAGGCTTCTTACAATTTTGTTTTGATATTTCATGGTTTGAGGTTATGCATAGGTAAACATCTGTTTGCTATCAAAGTGTAAATCCATTCGTTGTTAGATAGCAAATTATTATTACTATGACCGACAACATATTGTTTACAGAAACGTATGACAATGAGGAACGAAAGAACATTGGTATAAAAAAAAATGGTGCGATCTGTTTTTTCCCTTTATTTTCCATGTCATTTGAAAAGTAATTACAAATAGTATTAACTTTCCACAGGCTGTTTATTAGTAAAAACTTCAGCTCCCAATAAATCTAGGGCTGAACCATTTTATACAGCGATAATTACTTTCCTAAAAGATGCGATTCTTCCCCAAGGATTCCCAGATAGTGTCCATTCGGATTATATTCCATATCAAATATGTGACACTATACAGGTAAGTTTTATTCTGCGGTAAGTTATTATTTCTTTTATGTTTAACACTGTTTTTTGTGTTAGGCTTTTTCGAGTACTATAATGGGTATTTTAACAACCCATTCTATCATGCAAGGAGTAGGTGTTGGTAAATCGGATGCTACCGCTCTAGCTGCAACTGTTACTTGGATATTAAAAGATGGTACTGGAATGATCGGTCGCATTGTATTTACATGGTGGAATGGGTAAAACTTATTTCGATAAATGTAATTATTGCGAAATGTTTGTTATTTGAGATGAAAACATTATTTATAATTTACAGAACTGACTTAGATAGGCAATGTAAAAAATGGAGACTGGTTGCTGATGTTCTTAATGATCTTGCCATGGGTATAGAATTGACAGTTCCTTATATTTCGCTTGATCCCACATTTGTGTTATGTACCTCGACAGCGATGAAATCAGTTGTTGGAGTAGCTGGTGGTGCTACAAGAGCTGCTCTTACTCATCATCAGGTAGTATTCAGAAATTTGCAAGATACAAGAGTTTTCATTCTCAAAAATTTTATTATTTTTATAAAATTTTCTCCCAGGCATTAAGAAACAATTTTGCAGATGTTGCTGCCAAAGATGGCAGTCAAGAAACTTGTGTTAATTTGATTGCATCTTTCATTGGAATTTTTATACTATCTGTTTTCAGTGATGGCCAGTACGTATGGGAAATTTAATAGTCTCTCTATTTATAATTCAATGGATCTTTATAATTTTTAGGTATTTAATAGAATTGTATATTTTTTTGGTATTAATACACATATATGCTAATTATTCAGCTGTTAGGTCGTTACAGCTGAATTCTCTTAATGAAGACCGATTAGCAATAGTAATAGAAAATTTCATCTCTAGTCAAATAATACCAAGTCCAAAGGATGCAAATAAGAAAGAATCTTTGAAATTATTTAACAAACCATGTAAGTCTAGCCTATTTTCTTTTAATAATTCATTTTTATTTCAAATAAATAAAATTAACATCAAATTATTTCAAAGTTTCAGATGTATGTGGATATAATATCAAGATTGGAGTTGCACTCAAAGCACTCATAGAAAGGCAAATTTTATCTTCGAATCAATTAGAGTTCTTATTAAATCATCATCAGCATCGAAAATATTTAATAATAGTTGATCATAAAAGTAAAACTATCTTCATTCCCTTGAAAAAAAACATGCAGCCATCTGATTTATTGAAAGCATACTTTCATGCATGTTTAAGTGGATTATTTATGTGCATAGCAACAAAGAAACGAACAGTATGTAATGAATTAATTCATAGTAAATTGAATTTCACATTATTAAATGGATTATCATTATTTTCAGAATCTTTTATTAGTAGAAAAAAATGCTGATATTTCTAATGTTCTAACCAAATTAATTTATCTTTGCAAAACGTATTTAAAAAACAATTCTAATATATTATCAAATGTTATTATTGATAGTGTTTGTATATCTGATTCATTGGTCAATGAATATTATGAATTATTTAAAAATGCTCTAGATGACAGTGGTAAGTATAAAACTAACAAAGATATAAAGTAAAAATGCAATTATAATAATTTCATTACATTCTTATTTCACAGAGTGGAATTCTAGTACACACCTCATTCCTATTTCAGCATGGAGATTTGTTGATGCAATCGATAAGCAACAATAATTTTTAATTGTTATTAGATAAAAATTATTATATATTAAAATAGTTTCGTAACAAGGGATATTATATAATTCATTCATTCGGTAATTTTTATAACAATTTTATAAATATACGAAATTTTTGATGATATATCAGTTTTATGATAAAAAAATTTTTAATGGATTTTCATAATAGAATTCAATTTTAAAGACTGAATGAAATACAACGAACACCTGATTTGAGTATATCCTTTGTATATTTTTTTATTAATTATGAAGAATTCATCCTATGATTCTTGTCCTTGCTTGCTGCCAGTTTGCGATAAATGTTTAACAATATCTACCCAGTCCCATCCACGAGGTCTTTCACCTTTTCCATCTACTTTATTCCATTGCCTACGTTTTTGTGCTTTAGTTAATTGCTCTTTCTTTGGCTTTTTCACAGTTTCTTCAACCTGAATAATCAAATAATATTTAATATCACTAAATTATTTGCTGTAATAAAAAAATCAATGTTTGTACATACCTGCAAATTTTCAGTAGCAATTGCGAGTTTTTCAGTTTGCGATGTTAGATCGTTAATAGATTCTGGTTGATCGGCTAACAATTCTTCAAGATGTTCTTGAACCGATTGAAACAGAGTATAGGTCATTGCACATCCAAGCCATTGGTCCGCCTCGGCCATTATGTGATCGACTATTTTATCTTTGACATTTTGTACACTGTATGACCCAATTATTCACCTTTAATTAGATTAGTTGAATTTGAAAGAAGTTTAAAATACAGAAAAATTTACTCACAGGTGTCTATTGTAGAATGTATTCAAATTGATAGTTGGTCTCTCTGATGGGTATGTAGAGCCCCAACTGATTTCCAATAAGAATGATTTAGGGCTGCCGTCTTTTCCATACTTGATACAAACACAAAAAATGAGTTCATAATTAAAGATTTATATGAAATTAATGATATATGAATAAATTATAATTGCTTAGTTTATTTATGATAAAAGAATAATTTTTATATAACACTTAAACAGAAAATATACCTTGTACTGAAATACTGTTGGTGTCAACTGTTTGAAAAATGTATCACCGTCATAAATCGACTGCAAGACTTCTCTTTCTTCATCTTGAAGTTCGGCATCACTCATCGTTTTCGTTTCTCGGTAAAATATGATTTATTAATTTATAAAAATATAAATAATCATCTAATAAATTTCATTAAAGTTAACCTATACGAATGTTCAATAAAGGTTATGTTCTGACATCAAAACATCGGCGTAGAATGTGTATTTTAGCACACGTGACCACAACTTTCATTCGTAATATGAATTTAAGAAGAAGTGGAATACGCAAGTTGAATAAAAATTAAACGTTCGGATTAGATTACAAATGTCACCAAAAATTCCCACTTATCATGAATAGGAGGAGTATTATTAATCTATTGATATATCAATCTTATTACAATCATAATTGAAATGTATCGGAAAATTAGTTAAGCCTTGGTTACCGCTGCTCGAAGGGAAGATGAAATTATCCATTAACAATTTTAAAATGGTGAAAATTTTTATTTTTCCATATTTTTGTTGATCATTTTGTGGGGTTGAAGCGAGTAAAGTTGTAATTAAAGAGTTAATACTCCTCAATTAATAAATTAATAAAAAAATGATTAAATATATAATTAATAAAAAATATTATTTGTTCGTTTAGTTAGCATATAAATTTTATTCCGCTAGACGTAAATGAAAATTGCTTAAGATTCAAATGTGTGCATTTCAAGTGAGAAGCGAGTTCCAAGAGTAATAAATAGTAATGCATGGTTATCCATGTTCTGGACTTCTAAACAGAAGGTCACTCGAATCTACGATGACTTCCGGTGCTATTAAGAACCCAAAAGTAGAAAGTTGTACCTACTGGACTTTCGGTATTTCGAATTATCGGAACAATGGGGTAAAGAACGACATTAGCCTAACCTTTCTATTATAGATCTTGAACATTTTTTTCACTTCCTTTGTTATAACCATAAATTTTTATATCGGAATGCGTAACAGTGCCCAATTGGTAATCTCTAGCGACCCCTGCTGCGTTGCTAAACTCATCCATTATACGGGCCTATTGGGACTACTGCAAGGTCAGCCCACCTGATGTGATTAAAATATCAGAATACCTTCAACAAGTCATGTAATGGGTGTGAACATTGCACTTGTACTAATTTATTATCTTCAAGACCTTTTTGTCACCCAAAAATTTTCGAGTCAAGTTTCAAATATTGGCGTTACGCGCAGGCTCCCAAACAATGAAAAAAGGTCCCAGGTCAGTTTCTCATTAACCATTGTCATGGTTTCAAAATCTTTTGCAGGAAAAGGTAACTAACAGGTGAAGAAATTTTCTGCCTTAATGTTTCTTCTACAAACCATTACCTATAGGTTTCTTCAAGTTGTCCGTTTCATCCGTATTTCTCGTTGCGCTAATTTTTTTAAACTAGACACTTGTATTTCGTTGTGATTACATTTAAAATTTTATCTACGCTCAATAAATTAAATAATATTGTATTTAATCTACTCTTTTATTTATTGTATAAAAATTAACATTGTATAGTAATAATTTTATAAATATATAAAATTTAAAAATTCTTTATAATTCTATAATTTGACGATTGATGACCGATTTCATGTATATTTCAGACGGACTAATTACTACACAGAAAAAAAGGATTACTTGAATCAAGAAAGTTATGCGGAAGAAATATACTTTCCAATATCAAGTCTTTTTTTCTTTCTTGAATGAAGAAATAAATTTTAAAAACAATAGTTGTGAATTTCTTGATCCAAGAACGTGTGTCCTTGAATAAGTCAATATATTCTTCATTCAAGAAACTATTACTTACTATTATTATTTTTAAACTATTTTTTTTATTTGAGAAATAATTATCTTAGGATAAAACAAAATAGATTTGGTTCAAATATGGCAATACTTGATTCAAGAAAAAAAATTCTCAATTCAAGAATTTAATTTTCTACTAATATGGAGAAATTATTTTCTTGATGACGGAATTTTTCTTTTTTCCGCATAACTCTCTTGAATCAAGTATATATTTCTTGATTCAAGTGATCCTTTTTTTCTGTGTAGGGATGACAATTTATCTGTATGTAGTTTTTTTTGTGGAATAAGAATTTTCTACCACTCGCTTGGGGGCCCAAGCTAGGGGTTGTGGCGGGGAGAGCCAATCATGTCCAAGGGATGCAGACACCGTAGCGAATACTGAGACAGTACCTTAGTCCCTGCACTGCTTGCACTTGTTCAGTTCTCGGTCAGAAGCGCGTCTTAGTGCAACGCGAGAATTTACCTAAGAGGCCCAACTTGGACGCCATTTTGCGACTTTTGGTACACGGAGTAGCTGTTCACTCACGGACGACTCATCGATCTCAGTGTTTTTAATTCAAGTAATTTGAACAACAAATACGAAGTTTATACTACAAAATGACGGAAGAAACATGGAAGAACATAGAAGATTATGTGAAAGATATTCGGAAAGTGGGAAAGCGCATGCAGGATGTTACCGACAGCATCAAATGGGGAATAGAGAACTACCTGCGAGAGAAAGATAGATGGCAGACTCTGGGTGAGTTAATTATAAAAAATAATATTCAGCACTTCTTCACTTTTCGTCTAGAAAAATTTTTGTTGAAAATAGTACATCGTGTGATAAAAAACATAAACTGTGTACGCGAGTACACCAAAGCTTGCAAAAGCTTTGGCCGCCATTTTTTCCATCAAACGATGCTTCTTAAAAAATTATGCGATTAACTGGTTTCGTATTCTTTTTTTCTTTGCAATCGCTCGAGAATAAATTTTTCTTTATCTCAAGTCGGAAGATTTCGCGCTAGGAAGAAAAACTTTTTTAGCTCGCTCAAACTTTACGTAGGGGTGATGGGGAATCGGTTATATCTATGAGTTGTTGAGCCGATGAGTTGAAATATTTATTCAAACGTATACAAATAAATATTCATTACATTCTACGAAATTTTTTTTCGCAGTGTAAAGTTATTATGAAAAGCAATTACAAAAGGAATAATACCATATACTCCGCAAAACAATTAGCGGGTCGATTGCAATTTTAAACAGCTATATTTCAGCAAAAAAAAAAATCGAATCGAACCAAGGAAAATATCATCTTAAAGTTTAAACCTTCTTCTTTAAAATGATCTTGATCGATTAGTTTTTATCATTTTTAATAAAAATACGACTATTTAAAAATATCGAGTGACCCGCTAATTGTTGTGATTCGTTTTTATGAATAGTAATCATCAAAACCATTTGTTCGAATTATTAAATATTATTTAATAAAATTATACCTTTTAAGCTTCAATGTGCCAATAAATCCAACTTTCTGGCTTAGGGTTGTAATATACCTACTATTTATTATTGCTAATTATCTGATCGTTAGTTCGAAGTTATTTATTTGGAACGACGAATTATAAAATTTTATCAAATTCAATCAATGATTTTTGTTTTCAGTTTCTTTTCTAAACAACGATGCGATTGAAATCGAAAATTTGAAGGAAGACAGCGATCCAGCACGCAAATTTGTATCGAAACTAATCGAAATGAATTTTTCTGTTGACGAATTGTACCACGCGTCGTTCAAAGTTAGACATCACAAAAGTTTACAGATTTTGCAACCTTACGTAGCCGAGAAATTAGTCAACGACATAGATACGTTCTTACTGAAAGAGTATCTAATGAAAAAGAAACCATGTACTATACCGATTCAAGATTTCCTAGATATAACTACCATCGATAGCAACGAAAAATTATTCGCACATTTCTCGTGTCCACGTCCACAAAAACCAATGAGCATAATCAAAAGGTTGAGGCGCATTAACAAACTCTACCCAGTTGACGAGGTTCCATATCGTACGCTCTCAGAGGTGACTCAAAACTTTAATCGGCGCAATATAGTATGCCGCGGCACGTATGGAGTCTCTTACAAAGGTACGTAGTCAAATTTCTCGTTCGGAGAATCATTTATCTATGAATGATTGTTATTGTTATAGGGCTGACAAATCTTTTTTCTGTTTTTCAAAAATAGGTCTCTGGTCGTCAGAACAAGTCATCGTAAAGAGGCAAAAAATACCCGACCCTACAATTCAACGAGATTCGACATTCCCAGATCTATCGTTAATGAACTTGTTGGATCACTCAAACATTATGCCTATTAAAGCCTTATGTAACGACGGTGAAGTACCTTGCATAGTTTTCGATAAGATGGATAATGGATCGTTAAGAGACAAATTGTTACGCGGGAATCCGTTCCTAAATTGGAATCAACGTGTGCGGATTGCCAGGGGGATCACTAATGGTTTAAGGTACCTCCACACGTGTATAGACAAACCTGTATGCCATGGCAATCTCCGAAGTTCAAACGTTCTCCTCGATAAAGACTTAACACCCAAACTCTGCGATTACCACTTGGGAGTAAGCATGAGAGAAAGGAGGGCTTGTCCATATATGCCCGATGAATATTTCGAAACCAACAGCCGAGACCTACCAATTGATACATTTAGTTTTGGAATTATACTTTTTGAAATGGCAACTGGTCTTCCAGCATACGAGAAGGGAAGGAATATCCGTATCTTCATCAAAGAAGCATCACCGGAGATTCTTTCTCGACTTTATGATATGAAAGGAGGCGAACTGTCGCATGATATTTTCGCTCAATTCATGATTTTGGGGAGCTGGTGCACTCTACCCGTAGATGGTAGGCCGGATTTGGAATTTATAAAAAGAATAATCCAAGATATTTTTGATGTTATCGAGTCAAAGAATACCAGTTCTAACCGATTAGATTTTCTATTCAAAAGATGAATCAATTCATTGTTGTACGTTAATGAGTGTGTATGCGTGAGTGCATGTATGATCGAATGACCGTATAACATTTTTATTAAAGATACTGTATTTGTTATTGTCATTATTAAAAAGATGGAATAAATAATCAATTAAAAAAATTTATAAAGTGTTACTTGATGATATCCTATTCAAAAATTGTTCATCACCGGTAGAATGTTGGTAATGGGAAAATAGCATAAAAGGTTCAAAATTGGTCGAAAAGAGACGACATACCACGGTAAAAGATTATTATTCAATATAAAATATCAAATCAAATTACATCAAGTTATACTATAAAACATTAAAGGTATAAATATATTCGTAGCGCAAACACAAGCAAATTACGAACTCTTCTTTCGTATTCCCAATTATTACTACACACTTAATTCTCTCAATCGTCAACGTGAATAACCGGCAACAAAAGTTTTAAAAAATCGCTCAATTTTGTTGAACTTCCTTACAAATTATCATTTTCTCCACAGGAGTTTATCTAGTGTAGAGGAAAATAAATTTATTCATCTGGTTCGTTCGTCGAGCATACCACTTGATATTCGAGCTTTGAACTTTCATCCGGACATTCGAAATATACACAAGCGATTCCCTACGAAAAAAATATACATCTGAAATATACGTCATATACATAATGTATAATAAATATTGTTGAAGTTTTACCTTTAAATCTTCGGACACACATCGTACACCAACTATACGAATAATGGATACTATCCGTGGTTTATCCAGACTAATTTGTTGCCAAGACGTACAATATTCATCGGACTTATCGATTACACGTTCCCAATTGTCATGGTCAGCAGATACTTCTATATAATATGAATAAGACATATCTGAGTAGTCCCAAAGTAAGAATCTGTAAAGCACGTAATTAGAATAATTTATTTTTTATTTCTCAGTTCAACCTACCGCATTGAACTTATGACGTAAGGTTGGCCAAAATGTATCGAGATGCCATTGGTAGTACCAAATTGGTGATATGCAAAACCTCTTTTATGATCGTAAAAACGCCAATTACCATCTATGAGCACATTCAATGGTCTAAAATAAAATTATTTATTCTGATAAAATTATAACTAATTAATTAATTAATCAATTTTATATTTATATCGAAATAATTAATATCAATACTTTACGTTCCATTTTTTCCTGAGACTCTCGTACCAAATTTTTTTGTGGCTATATTACAATTAGGCACTACAATACCGTCTGATAATTCTACCTTCTCACTGGAATAATAACACTCGAATTGAAGAGTTTTGAAATATCTTAATGGCAATACGCTCGATACTCCAATCATTCTAATGTATAATACTCTTCTTGGTTGAAAATACAAATGCTGCCAGCTACGGCAAAGATAATGCGAATGATCGACAACTTTAACCCACTCCGTTTGGTCCATGGATACCTTGAATTCGATCATCGAAATAAATTGAATTGAATTTAATATTTTAGCTAATAAAATGATTCTCACCTCGATGTAATAGGAAAAAATATTTTCTTCATCTAACAATATTTTCATGTAATTCAATATATATGGTCTTCCAAGTTTTATGACGATTTCCCTGACATCGCCACTCGTGGATAAGTCGTGTCCAAGAAGTCTGTACAGCGAAAACATTATTATATGTATTCGAGGTTATAATAAGAGATCATTCATTTACCCGAAATTTGAATCATTAAGGTCATCAACATATAAATTGTTTAGTACCCGGCCATTAATTACAGTTGCGCCGTATTTTGCAAGAGCCACGTTTACGTCTTCTAAAATACCATCTCGATAGGTATTATCAACTCTGAAGTTGAGCGGTTGTATTTTGATTAAAATTGTCTTAAAAAGTACTGCATCTCGCACATATCCAGTTGGTTTAACGACACACACTAAGTCCCTAATCGACATTAAGTGAAATCTCACTTTATCTGAAAATTTCAACCACAACTTATGTAATTTGATTTCATTTTATTGTTATTTATAACAACTCAAAATAAAATTTCATTTGAATTATATTCAATGAATTTTATTTAATCTAAATGAAAATATGTATTTCAATATTATAGTATAATAAATAATAGTATTATCATAATGTACTTATGGTTTTTCGAACATTCTTATCAGAGTTGGCCATAGCCCATCTTTGTATTGCCAGAAAAATATCAAGTTCAGGAGCAGCAAAACTATTTCTTACTACTAATTCGTTTACACTGAATAAACTAAGTTTTACAAAACTTTCGTGTTTTGTCATTTCCATCGCGTGCTCGTCCATGAAATTATTGCATGCCTAAATGAGTAGATTCAAAGTTTTCAGTATCATTTTATAATAAGATGAATAGACAACAGTGATACCTCTATTAAAGATTCAGTGTCATACAATCGCGCAGCTTCTAATATCGTACAAACATTTCCGACGTTCAATATTTCTTTTAAATAATCCGTAATTGCGTCTTTTACACCGAAGAAACTAAATTGCTGCGCCACAGCAAAAATATCGAGAACTTCCTGTGGATTGAACGTTGCTTCGATTATTTTTCATTGTGATTGACAATGTACATCTGAGAATTATTATTTATTTTTTATATCGAATCTACACTTACATTAGAGAAAAAAATTAAAGGATCAGAAAAATTTCCCAAATTTTTGAGTGGTTTTCGATAGGCTGTAGCTTCATTGAAAATTGTCGGATCGAGCTGCTAAAAAAACGCATTTTAAAGTAGAGATTTCAAGCTTTAAAACGTTTTTTTAGCAGCTCGATCCGACCATTTTCAACGAAGTTACAGCCTGTTGAAAACCACTCAAAAATTTGGGAAATTTTTCTGATCCTTTAATTTTTTTCCTAAGTGTATGAAATAATCGAAAAAGTTCTGTAGATTGAATGTTATTTTAACACCAAATGTAGAAAAAAAAATTTTCCGAACGAAAAAAATTTTTTAATACTTCTTTCGCCACCAGTGTTCTGAGATTAAATCGAAATACTTTTTCTTATTAAATTGAATTTTATGAAAAAAAAAACTTGTATACTTACTTCTTCACTTTTATCATCCAAATCCAAATGCCCCGTATAGATAAATTTCAATAATATCGTGAATGCTTGCAAGTTTGTTTCTTTGAGTTCTATCTCTTTTTGGGTCGATTCTATCATTCCTCCGAAGAGTAAGGCTCTGAAATACTGACTGCGAGACGCCAAAATTGATTTGTGAGCTTTTAATTTTTCTCCGGCTACAATTAATGTTATATCAGAAAAATCATCCGATAATAAAAGCGACTCAAGGTCTTGGGATAATTGATTAACTCGTTCAACTTTGCTGCACCGAGGTTTAGTATCGTTCGGCATTTTTGATTTTGGATTACTAAATATAAAGAATGTCGTATCACACTTGGTATTTCACTCTTTAATATTTCGGTCAACTATGATTGGTGCTCAGTAATAGTTCAGTTCAACGGATATTATCAACAATAGGATAATGTAGTAAATAACTGAAATATGAAATAATTAAAATTTACCAATCTTTTTCCTCATTCGTTATCACAAAAAAAATATTGAATTCTATTATAGGTTTATTATTATTTTTCATTGAAATTTAGATACTTACTTCCCAAGTGTGGCTATAATTTTTTTTACCAATTTTTCTGTGCGAGTAGTTTAGACTCTTTGTTTTTTTTGTTTAAAAAGAAATGGGTATACTCTATGAATTCTTATAGGTCCATGAGAGTATACGAATATTAATCAATATTGAAATAATCAAAATACTAATAGTATTATCGTGTTAGAATATTGAATTAATTTCACGTGTATACTAATTTCCAGATAAGAATATTTTATTTCACAGAAATGAAAATTCGTTAACGATCGTTATGAGAATCCTAACAGAGGACTTCTGAAATCTTAAAAGAAACCGGTAAGATGTACAAATAACGAGGTAGCCAACAAAACAAAACTCGAATATTTACTATAAAACTACACACGCACGTCACATAACGCGTACGTTGACCGAGAACTGATGACATCAGAAAAATATAGCTGGCAGGATACCCCACTTTCTTCTACTAGTTCAATCGCACCCCTCTGTGACGTCATTTCTCCCCCAATGTCCCCCAACGTAGTAGCAGCTGATCCCCCGGCAGCGGTGATCACCCATCTTCGTAGGATCGAAACAACAACACAATAGAGGATAAACTTCAAAGCGTTCAGAATATTTTACAGATGCGACTGCACATATCGCAGGGTTAACTTTTCTTTGTTAAAAATAATTGCATTTATAATAGTCCTATACTTATGAGTGAAGATATCTCATTTTTTGTCGCATTTCCAGTAATTAATGTACGCAAAATGCGAATGTTATATCATTATTTGTTGTTCATATTCAAACTAATAATAATAATAATAATCTACTTCCAATGATAACTTTTTAGAGTAAGATCCCAGGGCCCCCAGACATTACTTATTTTTGAAGTAACGAAATTTTTAGAATAGATAGTACTATATGTGTTAAGAATCTATGTGAACTCGCTAGCTTGGCTAGGCGGCCCTTTTACAGGTATTAAATCGGAAAGGTGGTCGAGTACAATACTTATTTTACTTAAATTTGAAGTGATGATTTTTATAGGTAGACTTGACTACTGTCAAGTAAAAAAAAAATTTTTTGAAAAAATGGCGGCACTTTGAAAAAAAATTTTTTCAATACGTTTTTTTTGACGATTTATAATTTTTTAAAAATAGAAAAATTGAAAAAATTAATTTTTTTATTAGTTCATAAGATAGAGACGCGTATAGAGAATATTTGTTTAAAATTTGAAAAGAATCGGTTCAGTAGAACTTGGGATATCGTGGTCACCATGGCGCTCCGTTTTCTTTTTGCCGCTTCCACTTTGTCAGTCTGTAACTTTGCGAATATCTATTTGTCAGTTACGAATTTTTTTTTATTGTATTTGGAAAATATGAATAAATAAACGGTAAAAAAATGGATGATAAAAATATTCTGCGTTTTATTTCTACAGCGCTCACTAAAAACGCGCGAAATTCGGGTCTCTAGACTAGAATACCCCCTTAAAAGATACCGTCCACAGAAAAGGTCTGGCAATATCAAATATTGATATCTTATAGTATTTTGTATAACACCTATAAAAATCATCACTTCAAATTTAAGTAAAGTAAGTATTGTACTCGACCACCTTTCCGATTTAATACCTGTAAAAGGGCCGCCTAGCCAAGCTAGCGAGTTCACATACATTCTTAACACATATAGTACTATCTATTCTAAAAATTTCGTTACTTCAAAAATAAGTAATGTCTGGGGGCCCTGGGATCTTGGACTATTTCCATTCAGTCACCAGATAATAGGTCTAAATAAAATGAACGATAACGTTTTCAACTTGGTTTTAATTATGCAAATGAATATTTTACATGTCACATTGAAACTCTTTGAGCTCGTCTCTTTTCCTGATTACCTGTTCTAGCGAATTGTTAAGAGGTTTTATTTGTAACCTATAGAGTGACATCTGAATTATATGTATGCATGTGTGTAAATAAACATCGTTGTAGACCATTTACATCAATTGTCCTGATTTAATGTGAAGTTTATTAACCAAATCTGTCAAATGATACCATATATATTTTAATTTCTTACTTTATCAAGTTTATTTGCACTTACCCACTTGAAAACAAACAAATTCTTTTTTATTTGATGTAGAGATTAATTGCTACAATTTCGTAGTTTGGCTTTATAATAATAATGGAACACTTTGTTATTTGTTAGTAACAACAATCTAATTCCTATTCGCGATCTATTTGATAAAAAATACAGAGTTACCTTTAATTGCTAAACTGATATTATGATACATTGTCTACTTTTTAATTGACTTCTCCAATACTCTGAATTAGCATATTATATATTTGCATAATACCAAAAAGAAAAACAAATTGAGTGATGTAAAAAATATAGAATAAATGTTTATATTTTCATATAACACACAAATTCTGGCATTAACTGGGACGAAGAAGGTTTTATAGTCACATAAAAGTATAGAGAAGAAGAAATTTTAGTGTTGCTGCAAATATTTTATATACTAAATTATTCTTTTATGTATTATCTTCTTGATGAGAATATTATTTATTGATTTTATGCGTTAGGTATCATAGATTTTCACATTTATGATGAACATGGTATGAGATTCCAAAGGAATGATTTATCTTCTTGATTTGATTTTTAAAATATCGATAGATGGAATTAGAAAAGCCACTTCGATTATCTTACTAATATTATATCATTGCTCTTTAATTCAATGACTATGCATTTAACCATTTACATAATTTGTACACAGATTGTCTACATGTATATTGTTCATTCATATATTTATAATTTTGAAGAGTAGTCGCCTGTGTGAATTGTGTGCTTAAATTGTAATTACTACAGTTGTGTCATCACTCCTGAGGAATCATTAAATTTGTTAGACAAGTTGATTATAATATCTCAGAAAATTTATATTTGAGATTATCGGTTAGTAAACCAAAACTATGTTCATACAGGTAACGCAAAAAAATGCAATAAATTTTTTATTTAGAAACTCATGGAACTATTTACTTTCATTAATATGTTTTCAATAATATGTAGTACTTAAGTTTCATAGTATTATTGGTCTTGGGAATAAGTACATCTAAATATTTATGAAAAAGTATTTCTCAAAACCATGAAACCGATACTTTTGAATATTAAATTTATACAAATCTAATATTAGAATTTACCAAAAATTGTACACTCTCAAAGTGCAATAGATAATTAGCAAATAATGTAATTACATTGTTTGTTAATAGTCAACATTTTTTAATATTATTCTGGTAGTAATTGCCATCTTACGAAATAGAACTTTATTGTAATTCGGATGACAACAGGTGTTATTCGAAACCCATTATGATTATAACAGAGAAATTATTTATTCCAACTCTATTAATTGGTACATGGAATTTAATTCGAATAAAGATTATTCATTAATGGTCATTAACAATAAAAAAGGTTATGTTTTTGGCAGTGAAATTACAAACATTGATATACATCAAAGAAGATATATAATATAAAATCAATCAAGAATTTATCTCATTGTTTTTAAATCGAAGATTCGTAAATAAGAAAGCCGATACTGCCGCTAAAAATAATAACAGCAGTCTCATATTCAATTAATCTATACGATATGAAAAAAATATTACATGTATTTTCACATGAATATTTTAAAGAGGCAGAAGCGTAAATATGATTGGTGGTCGATACATTTTTAGGTATATTGGTGCCCATTTAATTCGATGAAAAATCTCGATTGATGCCTGTCAATAAAATACAATAATGATAATAGCAATAATAGTTGATCATTTTTGATAAAATTTTAAGAAAAATTGTGCTGTAGAAAATGCCAATCAAAAAAAATTTTTCCAAACAAAAAGAAAATGTGTTTCTGCAACACGAATCTATCTAAGTGCGATAAAATGTTCCAAAAGTATAGCGCCTGACTGTGACTTGTGTAAATGAGCTTTGAATTCGTACTTGTTTCGGGTAAGCTTAATCGGTTATAGCTTTCATATAGAGTTTCAGTTTAGTCCCGTTTTATTGGTCTGAAGGTTTGAGATAAATATCTTCGGAGAAAGTCATTAGACGATTTTTTTAGTCCAAATACCAATTCTCGATGATTTTTGTTCATTTAATCGTACAACGTATCTGTATAAATTTCATTACGAATTTGAAAGACTAGGGGAATCTTACACTAACTTAAATGGCAATACGATTATTCGATAGATTGTACATCGAATGCTCGAATAAAAAAAGATTCTACACGAAATATATTCAGCGGATGAAATAATTATTTATACGTAGAAAAAAGAAGCAAAAATACTACTGAAAATTATCGCGATAATAATTTTCAATATTATTTTCTCAATTGCAATGCAAGTTACAGATTCTTTTAATGAAACGATATAAATTTTGTTAAATGTCATTTGTAATCATGAAGTATACATATAAAGCCTTTCATAGCATAAAGTGTGAGACAATTAGACATTTTTATAAAAAAAAAATATTCTATCTCTCGTGACACGTTATTTGGAAAATTGATAATTTATGGGATCTACTACACAGATATTAATTATTTTGATTAGATGTCAATTTGAATTTCATACATTAAATTTATAAATAGATTTATGGCGCGGTTACTTTCGACTTTAAATGACGAATAAAATAGATTTGCGATATTTCGAATTATTCTGAAAAAAATTCCTGTGTCACATCACTCTGTTAGAATAAATCCATTGAGGACAAACGAGATGTGTTAGCTTCTTTTGGAATCAATGATAAACAATTTTTATCGTTAGTCCTTCTAATACGCGACTATTTGAACATCGTTAAAATACAAATTATAATTACAATGTGGCCATAGCAATGCAAATGTTCGTGATTTAATGAAAAATGATAATACTAGTTACAACTATATTAAAGACTATTATTGTTATTCAATGCTTATCGTTAAACTATACAATATTTACTATCATTTTCATGGAATGTCTTCTTACATTTTTTAATCATTTAACGAATTACGAGCATCTCAAAGGGAATTATATTCCTGAAATGAGTATATTTTCACTAGAGCCATTTTCAGCTTTTGCAACCGTTAATTTAAAAATATAATAAAGGTCGTTATCGGTCACATTTTTTTATTCTCATATTCTTCGGGTAAAATCGTTTCGATTATACATAAAAATCAATTGAATCTCGTTCGATGAATAAAAGTTATTAAAAGCAATTTTCACCTGAATATAACGTCCAGCTAATTTTAATAACTTTCTACATATGAGCAATTGTAACTTCGTTTCGTTTCCACCTATAATTTTCTGTTTATATCTATTTCTACGGCGGCGAGTTTTTTTTCTACCAGTCTTTTCTCATTCTCCATACCTAAGCTTTTTAATTATTAGAGTCGTCTTATATAACCCTGTTTTCAACAGTGCGTATTTATCTCTTGTTAGCCCTCTCTCGTTTACCGCAATACTCAATAAACGATCGCTCGAAAACTGAAATACTCGAACGAATCGCTCGTATGGCACATTAACGCGTCATGCACACAGCGGTATCGTTATTTCCTCTCTTGCATCCCGAGTCAATAAATTTGTACGATTAGCAAAGAAAAATTTGCTGAGTAAACTTAATATTCATTTGCATATATCGAAATAAATATTTAGTACTAAACAAAACGACTTTTTGTCTATTTATTCCGAACAGTTATTTAATCAAAGAAAATGTTTATTTCTACATTTTTAAATAAATATTAACAAGTTTTTTGACTCGGGATTTCTCCTATATAAATTCCGAGGAAGACTCGAGAAAAATTATAATTTCGTAATCTCTCTCGACGCATTTTTATTAACTCTATTATTTGCTCAGATTCGTATATTCTCAATTTTAAACGTTTATTACATTCCCATCGTAAAAACTGAATTCTCAAAAGGAATTGTTAACGAGTGAATTTGTTAAATTGTAAAATTATTTTATTCGCGCGACAACGAAGATATACGAAAATATCACTCGCGACGAGTATTTACATGATTCCTCGAAGCTCGTGAGATTGACAATCGCACGAGCTACACCGTAAACAAAAATTTGTTGAATGACTTGATATTTATTGTTATTGAAACAAATATTCAAATTGCTAGACAAAATGTTTGAATCTCATATACAAATTTCATTTTAATTAATGATTTTGAACAATAATTCGAATTAAATATTTATTTCTATATTTTCAAATATCAAGTAGCTCAACAAATTTTTATTTTCAGCGTACCGTCCCTATCAATGTAATACGTTTGCACGTGCTTATATGTCTATGTGTGTGTATGTGTGTGTATGTATGAGTGTATATATTTGTACGTCCGTCACTAGTATCGAGCGTAGTGACTAGCCATTGTTCTCGCCGTGGCTATAATTTCGACTGGCGCGTCCCTCGACATTCCCGATCACTTTGGGCTCGACTTGGGTCCAGGCTCGTGATGCTCCGTGTGCTAAAGCCTCCGAAGACTAGATCTACGCGCTGCCGTTGCTGATCCTGTCATACATAGATAGCGTTTCCGTCAGATCCAACCCACGATCGATTTTTTTTACCCGTAAGAGTCAATAATCGGTAGTGCAACCTTGAAAAATTACCGTCTGTATACATTTTTCATTAATCGTGAGCTACCCAGGTAGATATTTTGTCGGATAAAACTGGCAATAAATTTTACACTTGCTATAAATTGGTACACTCAAAATGAAAATTTGTCGAATGTATACTTGCATACGTTGAAACAAATTAAATTAAATATTTATTTATACATTTTCAAATAGTTACAATCAAGTTACTTCGACACATTTTCATTTTTGATGTAAAAATTTGATTCGACAATACTGTGATTCACTATTCTACCGAACTGTCAGAATTTCTCTCATTGTGTGCTACAAATTTCTAGTTAGGTAGTTTACATTCCACGCTCAGGATAGACAGAGCGATGTCTCGATAAAGTCGGTTCTATTTTTGTTGGGGTACAATTTTGCGAAATAATTCGTTTCGTTATCCTTTTATAAACGTCAACCAAATCCATACTGACCAGCGTACGAGACTGCCACAACTTCTATTGGCAGGGAACCTCTCCGTTTAACGACGGTCGGTTCGACGACCGATTCTCGCTTCCCGGCGTCCTTCTTCCACTTGAGCCACGCGCTGTTCTCGTTGCTGTCGTTGCCACCTGCCCCGCCACCCGCGAACATCTCGGGGCCTCCGCTGCTTCGCCTCCTCAAGATTTTCTTGCGATTTCTCGCGCTCTTGCCGTTCACGCTGCCCCGATGGAACAGATCGCGTTTCAGCTCGGAAATGTCGGCGGGCACTGAGCCGCGTCTGGGCGACAGCATCTCCGTCGGCAAATTGTCCGTTATTTTTATAACTCCGTTGTTATTGCTAGTGGTATTGTTGTTGTTGTTGTTGTTATTGATAACGAGACAGTTTTCGTGGTCGCCTAGAAAATAAATGAAATTACTTTTCTCAGTCAATTTATCAAGTTATTATTTATGTTTTCTTTGTTCTTTTTTAATACAGATTACTTTTGATTTTTTACTTCTAATTTTCGAATATCAGGGCACTTTTAACCCTATTCGTTGCTTTTTCGAGGATAAAATTATTTCTTGAGTGTTCTACTCACTAGCCAACGACAATTTATTCCCAAGGAAACTCCCCAATGCGGTGTCTTGAGGAAGACTGGCTCTCCTTGGCGCTAAAGTATTGTCACCGCGCGGCCCGAGTGTAAATCGGCCTGTGAATATATAAAATTGTTAATTGTCAATTCTGTGTTATGGAGAATAGAATGGAATACCTTGAAAAATAATAGTGTCCGTTGGTACCGAGCCTCGTCTCGAGTTGTGGTCAACCCTGGGCATCGGTGTCATCGCGATATCGTCCAGCCTTGACAACAAGCCGACAGGAGCGGAACCTCTTCTTCTTGCCCAACTCTGAAGTCAAATTCCGAATATTTAAGTATTTCAATTTGCTATTCATTTTATATTTATTCTCTTATTTTCTTAGTTTCAATTTTTCTTTCTTTATATTTATTTTACTTGTTTCAAAATTTGTATATTTGTAAAATATACAATTTAAAATCATAAAATTGCAAATAAAAAATTTACCTGACTACCGCGTTTCGAAAGGGCTTGCTGTAGTTTTCCACAATCATCGCCGATGCGTGGATCCACGTTCTCCTTCATATGCGCGTCCGAATTCAATTTGGCCGTTTTCGCCGATTTATCCCTCGACTGGTCGGTATCCTTCTTATCGGTAGTTAACGATAGAGCATTCGATTCGGTGAACGTCTCGCTGTGCCCTCTACTCCTGGACTCGCTGTTGTCGCTAGACGACGAATGACTCGGGACGTTCCTCGGGGGAGGCGAATCCGGCGGACTGCCGATGAAGAAGACCTTGTGAGCGTCCAGCTCGGACGAGACCGGGATAGTTGTGAACCTTCTGCCCCCCTGATACTGTTGCTGCCGTTGCTGGTTGGACTGGGTCAACGAGGTTTCCACCAAAGGCGTCGAGTACCGTCTCGGCTCCGCTGGTTGCGTCGCGAAGGGCTCCGATTTGTTCGTCGAGTTCGACGCGCTGTTCTCGGCGCAATTGATCGACTTGGACAAAACGTTCGAGCTGGCCGTGGTTTCCTGATTGTCCGAGGGGACGGCGTCTTGCTTGGAGCAAGAGGAGCCCGTCAGCGAGGCGTAGAAGACTTCGGCTGAGTCGGTGTCCTGGGCCGAGGATGGCCTCTTCCCGCGACGGCTGGAACTGGAATTCGAGGAGACGTCGTCCCGTAACGTCTGGACCGAGTGACGTCGTTGGGTACCAGAAGAGTACTTGCTGGCATCCGCAGCGGTCGATGAGCGTCTCCTGCAGGTTTCTAGCATCGAGTGGTTCTTGCCGGTCCTCCTCGGACGAACTTCGGATTCTCCGACTGGCTGGCCACCGCAGCATCCTTCCGAACAAGCCGACGAAGCAGAGGAACCGTGCTCTACTTCTGGCAAAATTCTAGGACAGTGAGCCATCTCGGCCGTCGTAGAGAAATAACGCATCCTCACGTACGGCTGGAGAGGTGGGAAGGTCTGCTGCCTCGTCAGCAGCTTCGATTGGGAACCACTGGAGGATCTCTGACTGTCGGGTTGGAGTATCGAATTGAGCCTGCTAGCTTCGGCGTGATTCGTGATGCTGGCTATGCTAGTTTCCGGGAGGAGATTCTCGGCGCTCATCGGCCTCTCGGTGGAACCGGCGTTTCCTGAGGACTCCATTAGCAGGCTGCTCTTGGAGGAGAGCAGGGATAACGTGTTCGGTTCGTGGAGGCTCTGGTCATCGAGCTTGAGCAAGGGGTTTCGGAATCTGTGAGCGTTCTCGTTTGGAAGGCTGTCCCTCCGGTCGTTCCGAGCCAGCAGGGAGAGCGGCTTCGAGACGCTAAGAGGCACCGAGTGACGTCTGCCGACCCTCTGGGGGTAGACCAGAGCTGGTAGGCTGGTTCTGCGAGTGCTCTGGTGGCAAGTCATGGGTATGAGGAGATCCACGCTGCCGGAGTCTCCCTCGTCCTCTTCCTCGACTAGATCATCCTCCTCCTCCTGATTCACCTCCTCCACGGCTGACTCCTCCTCTGGCATGTTAACTTCCGGCTCCTCGAGTTCCGATATTTCGGTTCTCGTTTCTTCGGCAGTCTCTTGAATTATCATTGTCTCCCACCTCTTCTGGTTCGATTTCAGGTAATTCATCAGAGACACGCTGAGGCCATCACCCAAAAACCTGTGCCACTCGTTGTAAAGTGGAGTGACGACGAATTTGAAAAAGCCCGCTTGTATTTTAGGTATACTAGTCGTATAACGATCGCACAATGGCGTCACAGGGAGGTTGAGCTGTCGTTCGTAGTCACCCTGACGAAAGAATTCCTCGCAGACCTTGTAGGACCACTTTCGCGATATGTCCCAGGGTCGGCATGGGTTCGAGATGTCCGCGCACTTTAGAGCGATCTGGAGGATGAAGTGGCGGTCCTCGGGCTGCTCCATGTTCAACAGATTGTTGTCTAAGTAATGCTGAAAAATTTTAAACGTTCATTTTGTGATCTGCTCAAGCAGAAGATTTAGATTTTACGGTCAAAAGATTTGGGTTTACTTTAAACTTTGTCAGAAATTCTTGCTGCCTGGTTATGTCGGTAGCTAGGATTAAAGAGCTGATGTGCTCTTGAAGGACAGGCCTAATCTCTGGCGCCAATTGATCCGATACGCCGCTTTCCAGCAAACAACCGATCGCTGACCTCCAGTGGTGATTCTCCAGAACTGACGTATTCTGTGGAAAATGTAAGAGTTAACACGACAAGATTCTACCAAGATGATTCGTTCAATGTTATGTCTTACTCAAAGACCAAAATAAAAATAACAATTTGTAGTATTGTTATATATTTTTTATAAAATTTTTCTATTTTTACTGAAAATTTATTTTTTTATCATCCTTTTCCCTTTCGACGTTATTACCTGATAGAGAGCTGCCAGGTGGTTACTGGTGGCGACTAGGAACGGTTGATTCACACCGGGATGATCCAAGTCGTGCGTCACCGCCGCTATCAATGACGCCATGATTTCCAAATCGGTCAAGTTCTTCCTTATCTGAGAAGAAGGTGAGATCTGTCACAACTCTCAAGGAAGATCGAGAGGACTCACCTTTTCCTCCTGCAGGAAGCAGTGCATCGCCTGCGTCACGTCCGTAGCGTGTATGCTGTTGTGATAAGGGTTTGTACTGTGGTAACCTTCCTCGATAAATGCTAAAAAAAACGAGAGAGAAAGATAGGAAAGAATAAACGAAATACGAGCTGGAAGATTTGATTTTTTTCGATTATTTTGGAGCCACGTAACGCGAAACTGTATGAGATTACGTGGGGTTGAGAAGTTTTACGGGTGGGAGGGAGCGATATAGAGGGAGAGAGAGGGGGCGAAAGAGAGAGAGAGAGAGAGAGAAAGTGTGCTTTCATTCGAGAAATTCGAGATAAAATAATCGATAATGAGCGCGCTATGTTACGTGCATGCGAACACGAGTATCAGACGGTACCGTGTAATTGTATTGTTTCGGCCGTTTTTTCGAAAATTTTATACCGACAAGTGAGAGGACAAAAAGCTTCCTCGATGATTAAATGAAATTTTAGAAAGACACTGATGTTATATATTTGTAATACAGCGTAAATGAAAATTTGTCCAAGTTATATGTTTAATTAAAATAAAATTGATTTCTTCAATTCAAACAATTTTATCCAGCAATTTAAATATTTCCGAATCAAGCATTAAGTGTATTCAAATTTTTTTTTTAGTGTAACCATATTCTGGTGCCTTTTGCAGATTCAATTTCAAAGAGTAAAGAGCGAAACAATACGCGACGTTAGTGAAACAAAAAAATAGGTTCCCCTGTGTTACACAAGGCTAGTGTGCCAAAAGAACTTTGGAAAATTCAAACTCACTGAACAATTTCCATACTGTGACGACGTCCAGGTTGAAGGATTGCAGCAGACCGTACCAGTGGAACAGGTGCACACACAGGACCGGCAGGGAGCGACCTGAAAAAGCGTAGAGAGCGTGAGCGAGATGCGTACGCGGTTCCGCGTGTGTATACGCGCATGGGTGTGAGAAACTCGTCGGTCGATTTAACGAGCTTTGCCGTGCAAATTGGAGGCCGCGCGAACGCGGGGGTTTAGCGCCCAGCGGCTAACAAATAACGGTATCCGTACTTTCGCAATTGAGCCGTTAAATCGAATCAGCGGGTCTCGGGGCTTTTGAAAGAGAGCTTTTGACAACGCGAGAGTGGCTACGGGAATGAAAAAAAAATTATATTGTTTATGTTAAACCGTCTTTGCACTGACCGTTCAATTATCTTGTTAAAATCTGCCAATTGCGATTTAACAAGCTTTCACGCGTCTGTACGACGTACAGTAGGGCTCAGGAATATTTTGACAAATATAATTTTTCAATTGACTTAGAAAATGAGGGGAGGAGTAGCGAACACTTGCAATAGCGAAAAATTAAAATTATTTTTACCATTTCATCATGTCGAAATAATTTTGAACGTTACTGTACGGATTCGACCTTTTTTTATATACAGGGCGCTCCCGAATCGTAAGATTATCTGGATTTTCGTGTTTTCGATTATTGCGATTTCGTTCGGTTGGATTATTCGAGAGAATCCTGTACGACTCAGCGATAATAAAACGCAGAACTTTTGCGAACGTCAACGCGATAATATGATTCCGAAGATGGCTGATGTACGGAGGGTCGAAAAACGCGTTTGCGGGTGTGCGATTGGCTTTCCCCGCAGTGTCGACGACCGAGTGTAGGGAGTAGAATAGTGGTGCACACAGGGTGGCCAAAAATTATCCAAGTTCGTCCGATGAATTGCGAAAATCTACACGAAAACATTCTTTGCTACTTTTTCGTATTTACATTGAGAGTAAAAATTTGTTTACTCAATATATACTCGAAAATGAATATTTAATATTGATATTTATAGGAATAAATATTTTGTTCGATAAACTGAATTATCGTTCAAAATTGAATATTAATTGAAATAAAATTCAAATAATGCAATTTAAATAATTATTTTATGCAATAAATTAAATATTCATTTTAACGTATACGAATAACGAGTATACTCGACAAATTTTGATTTTTAATGTAGTCGAAACGAGTGGTAATTTTTTGACACCCTGTACAGGATTTGAACCCTCACCACTGCGTTTAATTAATAGCACGGGTCAATTCCACCAGCACTTGCCAGCCTCGGAGCATGAATATATGGGTTTGATATGCGCACATGACTAGACTTACCCCCGGTAACGGTCTCTAGTGTGAATGCGTTAAATCGCCAGTTTCCGGCTCTTTGTAGCACACACTGCAACAAATTATTATTATTATTAGAGTTATTAATTCTAGGACACCCTTATTAGCCTCATCATACGTGATTCATTTTTAATAGCACCAATATCGAATACTCAATAAGTTATTAGAAATTGAGTGAATGAAAAATAACTTTTTGTCAACCTTATTAAGTCAACTTGGTTTCCGGAAGGGAACCGCGTTTAGACAATTTATTTTGCCAACGTTCGGCCGACCAATCAAAAAAGTCTGGTTGGCTGAACCAATGATCCGGAACAAAGCACAAGGGTATATAAGTAGGATCTGAGAACGGGAGAGCTCAGTACAGAGCCTCGGCCTTGAAGAAGCTAACTGCAATGTTGGCGAAACGTTGGCAAAATAAATTGTCTAAACGCGGTTTCCTTCCGGAAACCAAGTTGACTAATAAGGTAAACAATGACCGCGAAAGTCTTAAAACTATAACTTTTTGTCAATTTTAGCAATTTTTATCAGATTTCAGACAGTATGAAAAAAAATTTTCAAAGCCCTCCTAAGCCCTCAATTTCGTCCCTTCGCTATCTAAACTCTTCGAAGTAGTTTGTCTCGTCGAAATTTCGATAAGAAGGTGAGCTGAGAATAATAATGTTTAAGTACTGAAAACTTGGTAAGTAGCTAAACTGAAAATTTCGAACGAACCTGGGCCACTCCGTGGAATATATCGTCCAGCATGCCGGGCTCCTGATTGAGGCCTCTCGTTGTCAAACGCTTGCGCCGTCTTTTATGCATCGTGAGGAAACGACCGGTGTGCCTCATCCGGGACTCGCCGATATCGAGGCAATCGAGTAGAGCCAATTCGGTATCCGACAGCCGTCTCCTGGCGTCCGCTCGAGGCTCGACGCTCGCCGGCTTGCCGTCCGACGTCGTCTCGTCGACGTTATCTGGAACGACAGTTCAATTTTAACGACTCGATAAAATTTGTAAAATATGTGCGTTATTATTAATACCGATAGCACAATTATTGGCAATGTTTATGTAATTAGCCCCC